>APFE030755287.1:110644-135121 GCA_000404065.3 Pinus taeda
GATGTCAAAGCTACAGAACATTGTTGCTTTATCCACTACTGAAGCAGAATACATTGCTGCTTCTCATGCTTGCGAAGAAGCGATTTGGTTGAAAGGTTTGTTTGGTGAATTTGGTAGGTTACAGGACAACATCAAGTTATTTTGTGACAGTCAAAGTGCAATAAATTTGGCTAAGAATCCGACCTATCATAGTAAATCAAAGCATATACCGATCAAGTACCATTTTGTAAGACAAGTTATCACTGAAAGGGGAGTCTCCCTTGAAAAGGTGCATACAAAGGAGAATTGTGCAGACATGTTCACGAAACCAGTTTTGTTAGAGAATCTACACTGGTGTTTGGCTTCTCTTGGCTTGCCAAAAAGTAAAATAATAATAACAGGGCATCAGGCTAATTGTTGTCAAGGTGGAGATTGTTGAGATTTTCTGTTTGCAGTAAAATAGGCAAAAATATCTATAGGTGACAACAATAGAAAGTTTGTTGCTAGATTAACTCCAGTTTGTTGGGAGGGAGTTAATGCATCCTAAATTTGAGTTGAGAGGATTTATGAGGCAGTTAGATCCTCTTTGCTATATAACAGGCAACCATTCAGATTGTTTGCTATGAGGGTGAGAGTTTTGTGAGGATTTCATTTTGTAATCTCCTGTTTGATTAATAAATTGTCGATGCCTATGTTTGGTAGACGTAGCCCAGATTGGTTGGGTGAACCACGTTAAAAGCTGTGTCTTCTGTGCATGATTGATCTGCTGTGTATTTTTTGTTTAATTTAACTGAGCATCTGATCTCCAATAGTTTGTAAACTCTTTTCAAAAAACGTGGGACACTAGCAAATATCTCGGATATGGAATCTGGCTAAGTGAAAGGTGTATTGTCTACTGCAAATTATGTTATTAAATTTACTTTTGGATAACTTTTTGGATGAATCTTTGAAACTCAAAATACTTCTGTGACATATAAAAACACCTAGATAAAATTAAAATGGAAGTTTTCATTATTGACTCTATTAAGCAACGTTAAATATGGTGTGTCGTTGAATGTGTGGCGTGGTAATAATCCAATAATGCATAATCACTTTCACAAAGCATTTAATTCTACTTAACAAGGTGGATATTGATTTCCTTTGCTAGAACTAAGAAGCCCTTTATCATGGATGGCAAAGAAAATCTGTCACGGGCTGCCAAAAGTGGAAGTGTAAACGTGTTTGTCTTTTGAAAAATAAAACACTATAAAGATAAAGCTACAATCGAACGCTTTTATGTGTACAGTAAAATAAAACATTGGAATCACTTCTCTTTTCTAGCGAAGGCTGAGGTTGAAGGAATGAGATATGATGAGTAAAATTTATTGTCTAAACATTGGAAATGCATTGCTTGTATATGACCATGGTATTAGATTCAAATATTAAACTTTCTTCATGAGTATGTAATAGAAATTTTGATTTGAACAACATTTCTACAAAATTTTGGAGAGCAACAATATGGACCAATTGAGTGGTGGAATTTGAGAATTTGTTTTTCACGAGTTTGGAAAACTCCCTCTTTAATTGTATTTTAAAATCCCTAGTTTGTATCAAGTATTTTGAAATGGTTGTTTTCAGTTATATCATGTGGTGGCTCTTTATGAATTTGGTTTTCTAGTTTGGATGGATGTGTAATACTGTTTATTCACAGGGTGAAATAAGTGAATTATTAACTGGTTCTGCTAGTTTTCCTGATTTAAGAATAACCTACATAGGCAACACAACAATTTTTATCACAAGCTTATTAAGAGGAAGGCTTGATCTGGAGTTAGGTGTTAGAGATGTTCTAGCCACCATGATAGGTCCCAAGCTCAATGACATAGAGGGGTTTGGGCTCACCACATGTAGGGAAGGAGAAATTAAAAAAACTTATGTTGTGATGCTATCAACACATACACCCAATTCTTCTATTATGAAATTTATGAAGTATATGTCCAATGCCTATCATGCGGAATCTATCTTGCTAAAATTCCTTCCTTTTAGATCAGTCCCTGTAGAGAAATGTGGATGTCTAGACCTCTACATATGCATTCATTCTTGACAACGACAGTGGTCACAAACCTGCTTGCTCTTAGGATGATCATAACCTTAAAACTGCTGCCTGATTCCCAGTGCCTACTGCCATGTATGAACTGCATGGAAAAAGGCTTCCATGGCTACAACCAAGAAGTGAACATGTTTCTTGGGGAGGAGCCAGAGGAGAGATTGCCTGAGAACATGATACTTGTGGAATTCCGTGTTGCTACAGTTTGTGAAACTCTGAATCATATTCTTTGGAGATCCATGTAGGAAGACCAAATTTGCATCTGCATTCCAATGCATCGTCGTGATGACTAGACAAAGGTACTCTTCAGATCTTTGAAGTCTAAATATAAAGAAGAGAGAGGAGTCACAATCATGGCGGCCGATGGCCTAGAAAATTACATGGCTCAGAGTGGAGGAGCACTGTTCTTGGAACTAGGAGAATACAACACTACCTCCTTAATTGTGTCCAGATTAACAGAAATAATGGTTAACTTTATACTAATAGGATGGTTAAGAGTGGATGGCTTCTCTAGTTCACTTGTAGCTAGAAGGGAAATTCGAGACTATGTTGTGGACAAAAAACCAGAAAATGCAAAGGTTAGATGATGTCCAACATAAAGAAAGGGTGTATTGACAACAATAGGTTTTGATATGAAAACCAGTTAGGGGGGAACTCAGGCATCCTGCATTATGGGCATATAAGTTTGATGGTATACGCGTGATCGCTACAAGTATCAGAAAAAGAAAAAGCAATGGAGTAAGATGAACAAATTCATTTCCATTATAATATATCGCAACTCTTTGAAGTGATCCTTGCACACTAAAACCCTAAATGCCTAAGTATGGAGCTGGGGCCTTTCACACCATAGTAAAAGCAGAAAAATAAATAAAGGGAATATTCTGTGAGCTTTCATTGACGACCCGGTGTAAGAAGGAAGAGACAATTTATTTTTCTCTATATTTCTTAGAAACTGGTGTATTACATAATGTATGCAACCTCTTTATGCACTAGTATGTAACTTCATGATGCATAAAGAAAAAGATTCTTCCAGGGCTAACCAACCATAGGCACAAATTGTTAAATGGAAGAATGTAAAACAACATAAAACCAGATATTAAACCCTAAACCCTGCCTATGGCAGAAGCAAGGTTGGACTCTTTAGAGACGATCAATCAATTTCTAAGGTTGTTGTTATACACAAATTATTAAACAGAAGAATGTAAAAACAACATAACCCATGATATTATATGGCATTGAGCTTCATATTTATATTTAAATCTATCATGATACACCATGTCATTTCAGTGAACCATATGAACTAAAGGGAGAAGGTTAAAGGAGATGGTAATGTAGATCAGTTTTGTACAGTAGAAACCACGTTGCATACTGAATATATGCCATATTTAATTCATTTGTTCAGTTCCAATGTAAATAAAATAGACTTACGGAAACTAAGTTGAGCTAGACCTAACCAATCCACCATTTGAAACATAAATGAGATCAAATTTAAAGGAGGTGGCATATTGAATTCCTCTATTCAGTTCTAATGTAAACAAAACAGGGTTATGGAAACTAATTTCAAGCTACACCTAACCAAGCATATAAATTTATAACCGAAACATAAATGACATGAAATTTAGAAGAAGATCAGAAGAGGTTCTGGGCAATAGCACTCGATGCAGGGGACACACAGAAGATATCAATTTCCTTCATGTTGTTGGACTGAAACAGAGCAGAACAATGATTGGGCCACTAAAAAATCTGATGAATAAATGTGGAGGCCAAGGAACAAGAATACAAAAGACACCTGAAAATAAAAGAAAATGAAACTATTATATAAAGAATAGTCTCTGTACTCACCTTCACAGGAAACCGAAAGATGCAAAGATTAGATGATTTCCAACATAAACAAAGGGTGTATTGACAACAGTAGGTTTCGATATGAAAAACAGCCAAGGGGGAAAACTCAGGCGTCCAACATTAGGGCATATAAGTCTGATGGTATACACGTGATTGCTACAAGTATCAGAAAAAGAAAAAGCAATGGAGTAAAGTGAACAAATTTTTTTTTTCCATTATAATATAATGCAACTCTTTGAAGCGATCCTTGCCCACTGAAACCTCAAATGCCAAAGTATGGAGCCGAGGCCTTTCACACCATAGTAAAAGCATCAAAAGAAATAAAGGGAGTACTACGTGAGCTTTCGTCCATGACTCGGTGCAAGAAGGAAGATAAACGGTAGGCATTGAGCATAATCACTTCAATTATAAACAAAGAACATGCATAAACACATAAAATCCAAACCACAATGCAGAGCTATAAATCCCAAGCATTGATTTAATGCAAGCATTAAGGGCTCATCGAGGGAACACACTTCCCTACCTTATGTGAGATGATAAACTGAAGCCAGACACTGTCATGGATGGACATTTTGATGGACCCATTTCTTCTTGAATTCATATTGATGGAGTCATTTCTTCTTGAATTGATGGATTGGGTAATGAATGAATGAGAGGCTAATCGTTATTTTATAGAGGCACATTGAACGTTCAATTGGAACTGCAACATCTATTGGTTCTCTTCCTCGCCAATGCCCTCATACTTCCACTTCTCTCGCACAATCTTGTACCCCCATCATCCTCATCCTTTTCTATTTTCTACTTTTGCCCCTGCAGGAAAACCCTCTCCGTCGAAGCACATAACAAGAATTTTATAAGATGATGACATCTACGCAAAACAGAAAACTGTTAATTTCGATGCAATTAAATTGATGGTCTACGAAAATCCAATTGTCTAACGATGGATCAAACAACAAAGACTAATGACAGGTGTGCACCTAGGGGAGTTGGTTTCAGAGGGAATCGCCTTACAACGTAATTATTATTTTAAATAGTTGTAAAATTATGTTTACAATATCAATGTATGATTTAAATAAACTTGAAAAAATCATAAAATATTCTATAACATATAATTTTAAAAATAAAAGAAATATTCCTTACATCATTCTCTTTATTTTTAGTAATTATCCTTTGTTTTAACTATTTTTTTGTGTAAGCTTGGTAGTTCGTCTCTTTTCTATGATTTTTTCATAAATAGGTAGTAATATGTTTTTCAAAATATACGTGGTGGCCTCAACCGACCCACAGGAAACCAGGTCTATTGGCCACTGGTCAGCATCAAAGGCTCCAAAATTTAAATAGTTTAATTCTTATCATCCATGCTACATTTTATGTTATGTCTATTATATGCTTAATTCTTGAAAAGTAAATTCTATTCGAATTCATAATAAAATTTCACTAACAATACCACTGGTTCCTTCATCTGAAGGGTCTGTTGGAGCTAGGTCTTTCGCACTTGACTCGGGCACTTCACTCTGCAATAGTGAATGAATCTATTTTTCCACTTTCTTTAAGCTTAATTTGTGATGGGATTGTTGCATCTATACTGATTGGATCTCCTTCTGTATGTCTTTCAAGATGAGCTCTTCATTTTTCTCCTCTTTTGGCTCCTCTCGGTCTTTATACATTGTCATGGCCTTTGCCAGTAGATTTTTCATGACACAATATAACTGAATGGTCTATAGGAATAATGTTTAGCACCCACGGGTGTGACCCGGATCCTGAATTATGTGCTCCTAGTTAGATTCTGGGATTTCTTCATTTACCACTTTGGCACTGAGCTCTGCTTCCCATGAGGCTATCATTGCCTTGACCTCTACTGGAGTGCCTACATGGTAGGCATGCATAAGATTTTTCATGCTCTCCTTTCTTGTTCTTCTTCCTCGTTTCCTCGGTGGTTTGCTCATGAATGCCTGATTAGTGGCCTTCTTTCCTACTCTGCCTCCCCTTTTCTATCCTTTCTCACCTACTTTTACCATTTTCTCTTGTTCTTTCCAACCACGATATCTGATTACCTACAACTTTTCGTGTTTGCAATGCCGACGTTCCAGGAACTGGTTAGCGTTGAGGTTAATGATTCCTATAATATGAACCAGTATTAGTTTATTAAAACCATGAATTTATCCTCCTTAAAATTCCATTGTTCATTTTTTATTTGGTTTTCAGCATTCTCATTCTCAATTTGTTCTTTAATCTCTCATTCTCCCTCATGTTGAGGTCTCTCTCTTATTGCCTCACTTCTCTGATCTCTTCCCTCCCCAATTCCCATTCCTTAAGGCTTCCCCAGGTATCCCCTTCCCCTCTTGCGGATGAGCGGGTTGGAGGCCTTCTTTCTGTCCTCATAAGAGTTGTATTTTTCCTTCCAATTCTCTAATTGGAAAAACCCTCCCTGGGTCAATTTCCTCTTATCAGGAAGTGAAAATCCCTCTTGTCTCCTTTTTATCTCTCCCCCCATCTGGGTTTTTCTCCTCCCCCTACCCTGGTTTCGGGGGCAATATCTTTCCTTGCTACTCGTTGAGGTTTTAGGGTTTTTACATTGCTCGCTTCGACCATAAGTTTGAGTGGTGGAAAATATTTTATTCTCCCCAGTTTCATAAGTTCTTATGGATTTCTCACAGGTCTCGAATTCCCACCCCCCCCCACCCCTCTAGGATATCCATCCATCATACCTACACCTTTCTAGGAAGTAATTATACTTAAGACTATGAGATTTACCATGGCTTTCCCCTACGACGAGATTGGACAATCATTTGTTGCCTCGGGACCAGCCAGGCCCCTTGCAGGGTTCGAAATGCCCACCCCCCCAACCCTTCCAAGACTTCTATCGACTCAAACCCATATATCATTAGTAGACAATTATACTTAAACCTACAAATATTTCCATTTATTTTCCTAACTGAAATAAACATTCTTATCATTAGAAAAACCAAACTTTCTTTCCTTGTTTTTCGAATTCCTCTCCAATTGCAGGGCAATGCTACTTTATCACCACTAAAGGGTTCTATAACTACATACCAATTTCTGTCGGTGAATTCCCATTGTTGCTCATCACTTTCCTTTACTCAGCGTCCACCACCTTCTTCATCCGTGTGATCATTATGCATGCATATGCCTTTCTTCCTTGCCACCTTTTCCTTTAACCTCCTCCCCCACTTACCTGTCCTCATTACCGTGGTATCTTCCCTTTTCCATTTTTTAATTTCTGCCTCCTCCTCCTCCGTGTGAAGTCCTCAAATGAGGCACCCACCTCCCGACCACTGATTGCCCACCATCATTCCCTACCTTTCTCCGGCTGCTCTAGCCATCGTCTTTTCTCTCGTTCTCTTTTCAACTTTTCTCGTCCTATGTCCATTTATCCTAGACTTCCTCCACTTGTTGGCTCCCATGTCCCTACACACCCCGATTGGGGATTCTTTTCTTTCTCTTTCTCGTTTCTCAGTATTTCCATGAGGTTATTCAACCCTTTTGTTTGATTTATAGCTTCTCCTATTATATCCAAGCTAATCCTAGGTCTGCCACATTCCCAATTTGCTAAGAGATCTGCTGCAACATTTCCTGTATGGTGTTAATGTGTTGGGATGATGTAGGTTATTCCTTCGATCAGACTTCCTATTTCCTGTACTAGTCTTTCTATTCTCCAACTTTGGCTTACTTTTTCACAAAGAATTCCTTGTTGATTTTTTCTCGCTGCATCTATCACTAGTGTTGAATCTCCTTCCACTACCATCTTCTGGTAGTTTTCCCTTTGAGCGATTTCGAACCCTTTTTTTAGCAACTAGAATTTCACTTCATTGTTTCTTGTTGTATCACAATCCATTGCAAATGCCCTGATTGTGTTTCCTTGGTGATCCTTGAACACCCCCCGCGCTTGCTATTCCCGAATTTCATTTAACTACACCATCAAAGTTTAGTTTAAGAAAGTTCTTCGGAGGAAACATGAATTGAGCTAGAGTCATGACGTATTGGTTGTTGTTTCCAGCAGTTCGACATCAGCATTATTGAATTCAATTTTAGCTTGTCCATGACTCTTCTTTCCTGTGGTGTGGTTTCCCAGTCATCTGGGTATCATTTCTTGACTAGAATCATCTCTCAGATGTTTTGAACTGTCATTTCCCACACTTCTATTTCTATTTTTTTCCCCTCTGAAGATTCTTCGGTTCCTCTCTTTCCATACTGCCCACAGAAGGAATCCTAAGGATATGTTCCAGGCTTGGCTCAAGATAGGGCTCTCGTATATTTTCTTTCTCCATTTCTCCATTGTTTATTTGGTTCTTGACTGATCCCTGTCCATGTGATCAAAGAGTAATTCATGATTTTTCCATTAGACTCTACCATAGCTGCAATCATTCATTAGGTGTTCCATTGTTTCATTTTTTCCTTCACATGTGCAATAGATCAATGGCCCCCGTGTCCCTCATACCTATAGTTGATCCCATGTTAAGGCACGACCATGGCGTGGGTTTCCCTTGTTGTTCTTGGTGTTATTCTTGTAGATAATATCCTTCTTTGATGGAGAACATCCCTTTTGTTCTGTATCCCCATCTTATAATATCATATCATTCCACAATCTTTATTCTTCTGCTTTCCATTTCTTTGTCATAATTTTCCCATTGTATGGAATTAGGTGCTTCTGGCTAGTGTTGTATGCTATTCCATTTTCTTCGTTGAGATTTTGTTAATGTTTCCCAGAAGTTCCTCATTGTCTGGTTTGTTGGGTTATTCGTGTTTAGGAATATTTCCACTAGGTCGGTCTTGCTGAATAATTTTTCTCTCTGCTGCCAAGCTTCTTGCCAGAACCTTGCTTTATCTCCCCCTCTAACTTCCTAGAAGCTATGAGTTCTTATTAGTTCCTTATTTTCTGTTGCCAGGTTTCAGATTTCTGACCCTTTTATGTTCTCCTGAGTTCTCAGTCTTCCTTCTGTCAACCTAGACATCCCATATTTTCTACCCCATATCTCTTTCCATAGATCTATTCCTCCTTGTATACATCCCCACCATAGCTTAGCCCCCATGACCTAGTTCAGAGTATATGGGTCCCAGAGGCCCAATCCCCCAACTTTGGTTGGTTTAATTAGCCAGTTCCAAGATAATAAAGCCCATTCCTTGACTGTTTGTGGTCCTTACAATATGAATTTCTTGAATATATTTTTCATCTCATTGCACACAGTTTTAGGGTCTGCTAGGCTTAATAGCTAGTATATAGATATTGATTGCAAAATTTCCTTAAGCAATATAACTCTACTTGCCATGTTTAAAGACGGAACATCCAATTCTGTAGGAAACCTTGGATCATTGCCAGGAGTACCTTCCAATTTTCCACTCTAATTGGATGAAGGCTTAACAGAATCCCCATATATTTTGATGAGAAGGTTCCTATACGAAATCCCATTGTTCTTTCTAGAAATGTTTGGAATTGAGATGTTGTGTTGAAGAAGAAGATGTCTGACTTCTCTTTGTTAATCTGCGTTCCTGAGCCATTCATAAAGTCTTGCAAAATGACAAGGAGGGCTTTGGCTTCCTTGAGGGTTGCTTGGCAAAACATCATAATGTCATCAACAAGTTGTTGATGTGTTAAGTCCAGATCATTGCCCCACATGTGTAGGCCTTTAAATTGCCCTGCTTGCTCCTTTGCTTTCACATATCTTCCCATACCTTTAGTTTCTAGTATGAACATGAAAGGTGAAATTGAATCTCCTTGTTTGAGCCCCCTTGTTGCGTTGAATGCCTTTGTTGGAGCTCCATTTAGGAGGATTGAAAATACAGGAGTCGATATTAGTGAATAGATCCAATTTATCCACCAGGGGTTAAAGCCGAAGGCTTTCATGATGCCTTGGAGATATGTCCAGCTTAACTGATCATAATATTTCGATAGATCTAATTTGATCGCCATTCATTTTTCTTTGAGGTGCTTTAGGGAATGTATTGCTTCTTGAACTGTTACTATCCCGTCTACTATTTTCCTTCCTTAACGAAGCCAATTTTCCCTTGGGAAATTAGGGTTGGGAGAATCAGTTTGAGACGATTGACCATGATGGTTGAAAGGATTTTATAAATTATGTTTCATAAAGCTATTGGTCTAAACCCCTGCGGCTCTTAGGAGTGGTCAAATTTAGGTATAAGAGCTAAAAAGGTTGAGTTAAGAGTTGGGTGTACCTTTTTTGTTCTTCTGGAATCCTCTACTACTTCTAGTATATCCTCTCCTAGAATAGGCCATGTTGCCTAGAAGAATTCCACAGTAAATCCATCCAGTCCCGCAACTTTATTCTTTTCTAATCCTTTGACTACCTCTTCCACTTCTTCCTTGGTTATTATTCTCATTAGGGCTTGGTTCTAATCCCATCTGACCAGTTGGGGGATATGCCTAGTTATCTTGCCTATCTCCTCTATTCTATCTTGATTTGGTTCAGTCAATATATCTTGGAAATGATGAACTAGTAGGTTCTCCATTTCTTTAGTTTATATTAGTCTGTTTCCTCCCTGATCTAATAGAGAAAATATTATGTTATACTGTCGGTGTTGTATCATTTCTTTGTGGAAGAATCTTGTGTTCCTTTCTCCCTCCCTTAGCCACTAGACTCTTGATTTTTGTTTCCACAAGGTTTCTTCTTGCTGCCTCCTTACTTCTATCTTCATCGATAGTTGTCCTTCTTCCTCAACTAGGATTTCTAATTGGCCATTTGTTATTATTTGTTGTTCCACCCTTTTCATCCTTGCATGAAGTAGTTCTTGATCTTGGTGAATATTCCCAAATTATTCTTTGTTCCATTTTTTGATTTTTCCTTTGAGATCTTTGAGGTGTAACTGGAATGTATGCATTTTTTTCCTCCCTTGTTTAGTGCTTGATATCCACCATTCCTTTATTTTTTCTAAGAAGGTTGGATCCTGCAGCTAAAAGGCTTCAAACTGGAATGGTTTCTTATTTTTCCCTTGTTTCATATCTACTTATAGCATTATTGTTCAGTGGTCAGATCCCATGCATGGCAGGATTGACACTTCATAGTAAACATCTCTACTTATTAAATTCTCCGTTGCCAAGAATCAGTCTAACCTTGACGCAATTTGATGGTTTCCTCCTCTTCGGTTATTCTAGGTGTAAATTCCATTATTGGTGGAGATATCTACTAGGTGGAGTTCTTCTTGCATATCCCTAAACTGATCAATTTTAGGTTCTTCTATTTTGATCCCTCTGTTTTTCTCCTCCAAGGAGGTTATTAAATTGAAATCCCTTGCTATTAACCAAAGCTTTTCTGCATGCAGGTGGCTTAATTTGCTAATGCTTTGTATAAAGTTTCCCTTCTTTGCAGGGATGTGCAACCCATACTCTGCTGAGATTACAATCCATTATTTTGTTCCTATGTTCCGGAAGCAACCAGTAAGAATTCACAACATTCCTATCCAGTAGCCTGCCATTACCTCTGTAGGGTTCCAGAGCACAACAATTCCCCCTAGACTCCCTTTTGCATCTAGTGCAACTGCTTCATATCTTGATTTCATTTTTTGTAGAATATCCTCTAGTTTTTCACCTATTATCTCTATTTCTTGGAGGAGAATTATTTAAGGCTTTTCCTTTCTTAGTCTCTCCTGCAGATATCTCTGTTTTCCCTGACTGTTAAGGCCCCTTATATTCCATGATAGTATTATCATTGGTTAACTTTGTTTAGTTGTTGGAATATCGTTGATAGTGGTACAACACTTCCAGTGTTACCATCATCTCTCCCATTATTTGGATTGACTCTTGTATATTTCTTCTCCCACTTTTCTTACCTCCTTTACTTTTGTTGTGTTGTTCTTGTCAGTTTTCTTGTTGTTGCATGTCTAGTTTCTCTGTTATCTCTACTTGTCTCTGTCCTTGGTTAGCTTGTATTGCTGGAAGGTTTCCTTATATAATTTCTTTTGGTACTCTGGGATGAATATTTCATCCATATGCCTCCATTCATTTAACAGTCTTTTCAAAAACTCCTCTTCCATGCTTAACTCCTCTCCCCTGCTTACATCCACTTCCATTATGGTGAGATCTATTTTTTCCCGTTCTTCTTTTTTTGTCAGATCCATTTGGGCTTTCCTCTTTGGGATTATTTTTGTAATACTCTGATTACTTTCTTCTGAATCTTTATCCTAGTAGTCCATTGTTTCTATCTTGTTTTCCATTGCTTCCTCTTCTTCCTGTAACACCTCATATTTGTTCTTACAGTTCATTTGCGTTTGACTATTATTTGGGTTTTGCTATCCTTTAGGGGTCTTCTTTTTGTGCTTGACTTCTTTGAATCCCTCATCTATCTCTTGTGGGGGTTTCGTTTGTTTTGCTTCTTGGTTCAACCAACATTCTTTGAACAAGTGTCCATATTTATGGCAACGACAACATCAAAACGATATATGCTCATAGTCCAAGGTCTGTTGCTAGATTTCCTCATGATACTCTAGTTCTACTGATTCAAGGATCGACTCAAAGATATTCATGTACACAGATCCTGTCGTAAGAAGTGTAGCAACCCCTTCGTGTGGTTTTTGTGATTTTAAGAAATCGTCTTATTTAGTTTCTGATTCCTTCCAGTATTTCTAGATCCCAGAAGTCCATTGGGAGGCCAAGGACTCTCACCCATACAGGGACTGCCAGGAATTTCTCTTTATCAAGATTTTAACATTCCTCCTAGTAGCTCATAAAAAATCCTACATTATAATGAAATATGGACCATTTTTGAAGACTCTTTCCTTATCTTCCAGGTTTGAGAAGATTAATGTAAAAAACCCTTTGGCTCCGAGCTTGAGTTCTACATGTCCTTTTGGTTTTCATTTCTGCTAGATCCATTTGATCAGATCCTTCTCTGTTGGCTAGAAACCAATGAATTTTCTGATCATCGTGTGGTCCTTCATGTAGTTGTGGTATCTCTGCAGTTTGTTAAAGGGTATTATAAATCTAGGTTTCTCTACTACACATGGTAGGAACTGTCCTTTGCTCTGGGCCTGCCATCTAGCTCCCAGGATAAGGACATTATTGGGGGTTGCCTCTTCTTGGGAACTCTGTTTCTTGATGGATTTTCCACTTGAATCCCTAGTTGCTACATTCCAGTAGGAAGGGATCTCTTTGGTGGTAGTTTCAAAATAACGCAAGTGCCTCCTTCGAGTTACGAAAAATAGATTAAGATATGTTTTTTACTTCTTTTGTTTTTGCTTTTTCGAGAAAAATTGTCATGCATTTCCCTGAAATATTACGTATTTCTGGGATGGACTGGGAAACTCTCTAACTCATGTACTATGCAGTTTCTAATCATAGTGAGGTTTGCGCAATTTCTAGGCTCAGTGGCTTTGCATTGCCTCTCCTATCTGTGAAATTTCCTAGTTCAAGGTTGGTTGCCATTCAATACTGCGCATTTTCTGAGCTCAAGGCTCACTGGCAGTCAGGAGTGCACAATTCCCAAGAGTAAGGCCAGTTTCCCTCAAGAATTATGTAGCTCTATAAGGAAATCCTAGAACTGTTAAGGGACCAAGTTAGGAGATCAACTTGTGGGTTAGAAAATGAACTAAGTGAGCAAACATAAGCTAAGATAAAAAAAAATCGAAGCACAAGTACTTGGATAAAGTTATATTGATTTTCATTATGTAATATGAGGTGTGAGATAAGGTGATATTCATTTTAAAAGGTGAGTTTTATTGGTATAAATTTTATTTATGCTTGAAAAGGTGTTTTAGGAGTTGAATGATGTGATATATTCATTTTAAAAGGTGAGTTTTGGTATAGATTTTATTTATGCCTGAAAAGGTGTTTTAGGAGTTAAATGATGTGATTAATAGGGCTAAAAAGAGTTTAGTTAAAAAAGGACATTGGTTTATTACCATATTAATGAAGAAAGATACAGTTAAAAAAATGTTACTATAGTCTAAAGTAGAACATTCAATTCATTGTAGTTTATAATCTTTTTAATTATCATTATATGTTATTATTTATTTTTATTGGTAAAAATTATGAATTTTGGGCCATTAAAATGAGAATAGAATTACTAATAAATGATTTTTGGAATGTTGTTTCTAATGGGTATGAATAACTCTTAAGTCAAGTAGTCTATGAGGTTACAATACAAGATCATAGAAAACAATTTAGAATAAACAAAAAGAATAGTTCTTAGAAAACTGGAAAGAGAAACATGAATTGAATTAACTAGCATCTTACAGGAGAGCAAGATGCACCTGGCAACTGCAAAAACTAGAGCGTACACTCTCATGTTCAATTAATCAAAGATAATACAATAAATACATCTCAAAAGAATAGGGAGGTGAGAACAAACTCCTACAACCTAGGAACTAATCATAACTTAAGGAGTTACATTACAACCATGTAACCATTTCTCCATTAATACAATATAATATTGATTATTTTCAACTCTCCCCTTAATGGAGAAAGGATTATCCTGAAGTATTAATATCACCCTAAACAGTTCAAAATTCACTTTCTCAAGAGGATTTGTAAAAATATCAGCCATATTGTTACATGTTTTACAGTATTTAATAAAAATTTATTTTGACTGGACTTTTTCCCTTACAAAGTGAAACCGAGTATCTATGTGTTTCGTGTTCTTATGAAACACTAGATTGTTTGCCAGCTTAATGGAACTCTGGTTGTCACAATTGATGATGGTCGCTTCTTTTTTCTCTTCTCCTACATCATGGAGAAGCCTCCTCAACCAGATAGCTTCACATGTCACTGCACATACTACTTGGTACTCGGCTTTAGCTAAAGATAAAGACAAAGTGCTCTGTTTTTTACTGCTCCATGCTATTACCCCAAATCCAACACTGAATGCATAACCTGTGATAGATCGTTGATCATCTAGGCTACCTGCCTAATCAAAGTCTGAAAAACCTACTAAAGTAACATCAGATTTATCAATTTATAAAATACCATAATCACTAGTACCATGAAGATACCTCAATACACTTTTTGCCACTACCCAATGAATTTCAAGAGGTTTATACATAAACTGACTCAGCACACTAACAAAGTATGCTAAGTTTAGTCTAGTTGTGGTCAAATATATCATACTACCAGCTAGCTACCTATACAAAGTAGTATCCACCTCCTTAGAGCCATCATCTTTGCATAATTTCAGGTTCTGCTGCAAAGGCGTTGATGTTGTCTTACACTATTCCATTCTGAACTTTTTGAGCAGTTCTCTGACATACTTCCCTTGAGTAGGGAAAGTATGCCCAGAGTCTCTCCACACTTACAGACCTAGACAATAATGTAATTTTTCAAGGTATTTCATCTCCAAAACCTGTGACATCTATGATTTTATTTCTTTTATTAATGCATCTGCATTACCTATTATAATCATGCCATCCACATACAAGGAAATAGAAATTATATGCCCCTATTCATCATACATGGTATATAGATTTGGGTCATTCTTACTCCTATAAAAACCATGTTGTAAGAAAAATGAATCAATCTTCTTGTACCACAACCTGGGGGTTTTTCTTAAACCATAAAGGGCCTTTTTTAATCTACAAACTAAATTCTCCTGCTGTTGTTTAACAAACCATTTAGGTTGCATTAAATAAACATCTTCTTTTAAATCACTCTTTAGAAATGCATACTTAACATCTAACTGGTGTAGCTTCCATTGATGTTTTGCAGCTACAACAATTAACATTCTAATAGTATTCAGTTTGGTTACAAGAGCAAACATTTCTTCATAGTAAATTCTCGCTTTCTCTGAATAACCCTTTGCTACCAATCTAGCTCTAAACTTTTCTATACTCCCATCTACATTAAATTTAGGTTTATAAATCCACTTTCAACCTATGGGTATTTTTCCTTCAGGTAATTCAGCTATTTCCCGAGTATTATTTCTGATAATAGATTCAAATTCTTCATTCATTGCGGTCCTCCACTCATGAGATTGACTAGATTCTTTATAATTTGTGGGCTCTATAATATCGAAAATGTTTGACATAAGGCATAGTATGTCAATATGGTTGGTAGTTGAGTCTTCCTACCTAATCTTCTCGGTAAAGGACTCACCTCAAATCTGTTTGCTTTAGACCTTAGCGGGCTTGACTTACTAATTACATCACCTGCCTCTTCCTCTTTCTACTGTTGTTGTTGTTGTTGCTGCTACATATCCTCACTGCTTTCTTCCATCAACAATGGAATGTGCCACTCTTCAAGGTTGTTCTCTTTATTTCCTTCCTCAGTGTGCTCATGAAATAACACATATGGACTCGCAAAAAATTTATGAGTCAAAGGATTAAACAACTTATAAGATTTAAACTCAATGCAGTATCCTATAAAGATGCATTTCGTGGCCTAGGATCTAACTTCTTCCTATCATTCCTAGGAATATGGGCAAAGGATTTTGACCCAAAAGCCCTTAAATGATTCACTGCAAGTTTATATCCATAAAATGCTTCAAAATGAGTTTTAAAATTGAGACATTTAGTTGGACTCCTATTTTTCAACTAAACTGCAATGTTAATGGCTTCAACCTAAAAACCATTAGATAGACCCATACCTTGAAGCATACTTAGTGCGTTCTCCACAAGGGTTCTGTTCTTTCGTTCAGTAATTCCATTTTGCTGCAGAGTGTGAGGTACTCTATACTCATGAATAATCCCATGATTCCTGCAAAATTTCATGAACTCTCCCAACTTGTATTCTCCCCCTTGATCAGAGCACAAAATCTCGATGAATTTCCCTGTGTGCTTCTCCACCATATTCTTGAATTCTTTAAATCATTGAAATGTCTGACTCTTCTTTCTAATAAAATATACCCAAGAGAATCTAGTGCAATCATCAGTAAAGAGTAGAAAATAATATGCACCACCTAGTGACCTAGTCTGCATAGGTCCACATATATATGTATGCACAAGCTCTAGAATATCTCTTTTCTTCTTATCAACATTCAAAGGAAACTCTTATTTATGCCTTTTCCCTAACACACATCCATCACAATCTAAATGAACATTCTGAAAAGTAGGTAATCCATCAACCATACCTTTTCTTTGTAGTAGCCTAAGATCTTGTAGGTTCAGATGACCGAATCTTTGATGCCAGAGATTCGCGGTTGTCAGTCCTGTTGCAACCAGAGCTTGGTGTGGCATTCTCTTGACATTAAACCTACAAGCCTCCCACATGCACTCCTGATGCAACTGGTTCCTTCTTGTTTTCCTTTATGACATAATATGATATGAAGAATTCGACTTTGAGGTCTTGATCTTCCATCATTGAAATAGAGATCAAGTTCTTCTTGATCTCGGGTACATACATCACATTTTTGATATATCTGATATTACATTAGGCAGAATCACCAGAATATCACCGTACCCCTTGATTTGATAACCTCTGTCATCACCTAGATATATGTTAGCTCCACAAGTAGTTTTTCTTGAAAATTCTCAAACTAATGTCTATTACTTGTCATATGTGAAGACGCGCCTGAATCTACTAGCCATATTTTAGACTCATCCTCCTCAATAGCTGAAAGAGCATAATCAAATACAAATAATCGAATATCATGACTGTGACCTTCATTGGCAAAATGCCCTGTGTGTTTTCTTTGTTTATTTCTAGCCTAATTTGTTTGTCTCTTAAAACAAAACTTAGCAAAGTGATTGGTTTTCCCACAGTAAAAGCATTTAATGTCAGATTTATTTGGATACATACCTCTAAATGGACTCTTCTGAAAAACTCCACCACCTTTCTGTCCCTGTGGTGGTTTCCCTTTGTATGGCTTATTCTTCACCATCAGAGCAAGACTGACACTCTGTACTCTCAAATTCTGCTACTACTCTTCTTCCTGTATCAGGATTCTTGTTAGGTATTAAAATGCAAGGGTTTCCTTCCTTGCAGAAAAGCATGTGATGAACATCTAGTATTCATTCGTCATCCCGTTCAATGTAATTGTGACAAGATCATAATCAAACACCTTCTCCCCGATATCTCCTAATCTATCCTTTTGGTCCTTAACTCGTGCAATGAATCAGCAACAGATTCATTCTCCTCCATCCTCATGGAAAACAACTTGCCTTTGAGTGACAAGATGTGATTGGTGTCCTGTGTCTGGTAAAGGTTCTTGAGTGTAGTCCATATGTCACTAGATGATTTACAGTCTCTGATATGTGGGATAATATTGTCTTTAACAGACATATTCAATAAGACTTTCACCTTATTCTCCCTTTTATCCCAATCTCGCATTAGTGTTGTCGTGCCACCTACTACCATGGTCGGCTTCTTCTCATTGCCACTAACAATCGACCAAGCGCTCGATCCCTCAAGCAACATTTATAGCTTGAATTTCCAGTTGGTATAATTGGTCCCATCGCGTTTATTAGACTCGTTGAGATAAGCTTCTGTAAAATTGTTCATTTTCGACTGATCGGAATCCCAATCCCTTGATCTACAATTGATTCTCAGCAAGTGAACAATTACAAGCTATAAAAGAAAAATCTCAAAACATACCAAAACGTTTGAATTGATCATATATCTGTCACCAAACTATCCGATCTTCCTTTGATCTGGTCAATATTCCACGAATCTACCACGATCTCTGTGTCGGAAACTCAGAGGTGCCACCAAACTGCCCGATCTGAAGCTCAGAATCATAAAAAACATGCCATCACTCTTTTAGACTGAAATACAACAATGATTTAAAATCCCTTTAAGGAGAGGTCGATCATCGCAGGTTTGACCTTGAGATTCGTGATGGTCATCACTTATATTAGGCTGAAAGGTGCAGTGACCGCTTTGTGCTCAATTGGAGATATGTTGAGACCTGTGAGTAAGCTATGTCACACCGACCACCTAGACTTCGAAATTGTGAGAACTGAGGCTCCTATGTTGCCACTGGGGCACTGTAGCCACGAAGGCTCTAATGTAGCCAACAAGGCTATGTAGGTAAATCAGGCTCACAAGATCTGAGCTCTGAGACCATGTTAGAAAACTGAAAAGAGAAACATGAATTGAATTAACTAGCAGCTCACAGGTGAGCAAGCTGCACGTAGAGACTGCACAAACTGGAGCGTACACTCTCATGTTCAATTAATCAAAGATAATACAATAAATACATCTCAAAAAAATAGGGAGGTGAGAACAAACTCCTACAACCTAGGAACTAATCCTAACTTAAGTAGTTATGTTACAACCATGTAACCATTTCTCCATTAATACAATATAATATTGAGCATATAATAGGAGGTAAAAGATTTTAATATTGGATGGTATAAAAAATGTTGCTCGAAGTTAATGAAAAGATATAAAGGGGTATAAAAAATGATAATGAAAAAATGGAAACCTACAATATCTAGTGCAAATAGCGGTTTTTTAAATTGGGAAGGTGTATTGGGTTTGTATTGGTAGGGGGTTAAATAATGTGACTTTTAGAGGTATTTTCCAATATGTAGTCAAATTAAGGGTATTACTGAGTATTCCACGAATGCAGGTGCTATGTTAGAGGTTCATTGAGTGAAGCCCCTGTGGATCCTTTCCATCTAAGTATAATATAATCACATTGAAATTAATAGATTACCCTAAGAGAGATTCTACAACAGAGTCTGAGGGAGATGTTGTCAAGTAACATTACATTTAAAAATAATAAAAAATACTTACATTAAGAAATTAAATAGTAGTAATAACAAAACAAATAAATGTCATCCATAAATAAATTACTTCAATTTCCACCTTAATTTTACATCAACTTTATATAGAGATAAATTATTTGAAAAAAGAAATTAATTTACCCTTTTAGAATGAGAGAGATATGTAATTCTTGACTACTTAATATGAACTTAATGTGAAGTTGACAAACTACATGTGAAAATAATATTATAGATATATATGTTGTGTAATTTATTCTATGTTAAGTTCACATAAATATTTAAAATAAAAATATATTAATAACAAAAAATTAGACACACATATTAAATGACGAACACTTTTATATCAAATTTACACAGATAAAATTAAAGTAGTCATATATCATATATATATATATATATATATATATATATAATAATATATATATATATATATATATATATAGTGATGTGGCCCGTCCACGTGGCCCCTCTCCAACTCACCTACCCGCGGTACTTGTGAATCTGGTATGTTGATTGTAGTTGATTTTTAATCGTTTGGATCGATCCGAGTTTTTATTATGGCGGTACGTCCTACCTACCCTCCGGTACCTTGCCCCTTCTCCGGCTAACACCTGTCCGCCTCGATTACATGGAAACCCTAATCCTCCCGTTCCTCCTTTTGTTGATTCTTTTCGCGCTTTTGGGTCATTTGGCACTGTGAGCTCGTTGGTTTGCAACCTGGTCTCGGCTCGGCTCTGGCTTGGAGAAAACCAGTCGATACTTGGTCGTTTTTGATGGTTCTCTTGCCTGGATACTTGGTTTTCCACCGTGGTTTCACCTGGGTACTTGTTTCTCGTATGCGACAGTAAGTGGTAACTCTGTCCGTGGTTTTGTCATTGAACTCTTCTCTGGTTTCTTGGTCAGCTTGTTCTTTGTCTGAGCTTTTGGTTTGCTTGGTCATGTGCTGTGTCTTTATGGTCGTTTCTCCATGTGGATGGTTTCGTTGTGCTCAGAATCGATGCATGCTCGGTGGCTCGCAACTTCCGGTGTCAGACATTGAACTCTTCGATCTGGTAAGTTTAGCTCTCTGCTATAGTTTCGTTTCTGCTCCTTGAGTAATTGTTGACCAGTTTGGCCCCTCTGTGGTCAGGTATGGTCTCGGTGAACCCGAAAACCATTCACCCACAGGTATGGCAAATACCCTCCCTGTTACTCCTCGTTTCTGGTCCTATTGCAGTCCTTTTGTTGTGAAGTTATGGCATCGCATCTGATTCAGGGTTTTATCTATTCGCCAAACCCTAACGTGGTTGCATTTCTTCCTTGCAGGTGACGGCTCTATGATCATACGCAACAGATTACAGTTTCATATCCCCGGGTAGCTCTGTTCCTCCTGTTTGGTTGTTTTTGTGAGTTAAGTTTGCCTGTAGATTTGCTGGGTCTATACCCTAGGGACCCTGTTGGTCCTCGGCCACGTATGGCATTTCGTGTCTGTATTCTTTTATTGCTGTAGGGTATAGGCTTTATGTATATCTGGCAGTAACGCCTGTGTAATGTAAGCGTCTTGGGTATTCTTTTGGTCACGCCTGTTTAGAGGCGGAAAGGGCTCGACCCTTCTTACGATTCAGTTGTAAATTCTTAATTTAATACAGACCTGCAATTGTAATACATATATATATATATGTGTTGGAAATTTTCAATTTTGTATTCGGCTCTCATGGGTTTGATTTCTTACCCGGTTTCGATCTGGGCAATTCCAACTCTTCGCTCCACTCTCCGTTTGCTATGCTGTTGTCTTACACGCTCTTCACTTCACTCTCGATTTGCTTTACTATGGTCTTGTCTGGCGTCGCTATGCGCTCAGTTGTATGGGATGCTCTCTGTAGGTTCACCTGCACCGTCACTTTGCTATGAAATGGTTTACATAAGTTTGATTCTGTATTAATGCCTCTCAGTATCGATATTGTTTGTTACAATAGTTTACACAGAACTTCTATTTGTCAGAAATGCGAATTGTACAGAATGTAAATACTTTATCTATACATTCATTTGTGCACAGTAATTTCGAAATGAAGGAGAAAGGAAAAAAATCTGTCTGTTTCTTGTATTATTATTTCTCTATTACTTTGCTGCTGAACCCCTGTAGGATTTCGATTTTTTTTTCTTTATACATTCTTGAGGGCATTCGGTAGATAACTGTCAGCAGTTACCTTGTACAATTGGTTATTAAATTATGTTTTCTTGTTTCCAGTACCCGATAGTTTATAAAACTGACTTTGCCTATCTGTCACTGCGGTCCCACAAAGGGTGATTGAATACATTATTTGCACTAATCTAATTTATTAACTACAATTTATTTCTGATAGCTACAGTAATGTAAACTAAGTAAGATTTCCCAACAGAAACTAAACAGACTGTGATTGACCTCGTAAGAAAATAAAATGAAACTAAAAAAAAAAACTTGACAGTCTTGCTGTCCGTCCTCGAACTGCTTAACCTTCCCAGTCTTCTTCTAAAACTTTGTCCCCGCTGTCTCGGTCTCCGCCCTGTCGACCAGATGCTCCTGCATCAGGCTGCCGGGGTAAAAGAGAGTTCTCATGGCTCCGTTCCATGAGCTCCTCCACCGAGTATCCTGCCTTTCGAATCTGTGCTTCGTCAAGCCAGGAACTGTCCTCTAGAGGACGGTCCTTCCACTTGACAAGATAGCGCAGATACTCCTTTCTACGTGTCCGTTTAGCGACCTGTGTGCTGATAATTCCTTCAATTTCGTGCGTCTTAACCGACGGTAACTGTTTCTTCCAAAGACTGCTCTCGAACTGGGTGTCCCGTTGCGGCTGTACCATGTTTTCGTCTGCTGCCTGGGCATGATATGGAAACAGGTCTGCCACGTTGAATATCGGCGATATGCCTATATCAGGTGGCAGCTGAATTTCATATGCATTCGCTGAAAATTTGCGAAGGATTTTGCATGGGCCGATTTTTTTAAACTTCAACTTATTGTACGTTCCCTTAGGAAATCTTTCCCGACGCAAATGCGCAAGCACGTCGTCTCCAACTTCGAAATGTACCTCACGCCGTTTGACATCTGCATGCTGTTTATATTTCTGTGTGCTGTCCTGCAACTTCATTTTAACTGTCTCGTGCAGTTCGCTCATTGCTTCGGCAAAATCTTCCTCGTCTGCACTCCTCCTTTCCAGCTGTCCTAAGTCCCGTAATTCATGTACTCCCCGCGGATGCATACCATATAAGATCTGAAATGGGCTTAGACCTGTGCTCCGATTGGGCGAATCGTTGTAAGCGAATTCGGCCTGGGCCAGAGCTCGATCCCACAATCGTGAGTTTTCTCCTGTCAAACTTCGTAATAAATTGCCCAAACTTCTGTTAACTACTTCCGTCTGTCCATCAGTCTGCGGGTGATACGCGGAACTGAAATTTAACTGTGTGCCCAGCTTTTTCCACAGGGTGCGCCAGAAATGCCCTGTAAATTTCACATCCCTGTCTGAAACTATAGTCCTTGGTAAGCCATGTAATCGAACTACTTCTGTGAAGAAGAGGTGTGCCACATATGTGGCGTCACTAGTCTTCCGGCACGGAATAAAATGAGCCATTTTGGAAAATCTATCCACCACCACCATTACTGAATCATACCCCCGCTGTGTTCTGGGCAATCCCAGGACAATGTCAATACTCACTGAATCCCAAGGTCTGCTTGGAACTGGTAGGGGCGTATATAACCCAGCATTCTGGCTGTGCCCTTTCGCCAGTTGGCAGATTTTACATCTGGTCACATATCTCTGTACATCTCGACTCATTTTCGACCAGTAGTAAAAGTGCCCTAGCTGTTCCAATGTTTTATCAACGCCAAAATGTCCTGCTAAACCTCCGCTATGCTTCTCTTTCACTAAATTTTCCCTCATTGAACAATCTGGAATACATAGCTGTCCACCACGAAATAACAATCCGTCCTGCAAATTAAAATCCAGCCATGGACTTGTATTTCGTAAGACAGGATTCTGGCATGCCTCAAAGGCTTCCTTGAAATCCGCATCCATCTTGTACAAATCCTTCAAATACTCAAACACCATTACCTATATGCCGCTTTCCTGTAAGAGCAAAGCTCTTCTGCTTAAAGCATCCGCCACTTTGTTGGCTTGTCCACTTATATGCTTCAGCACGAAAGTAAAACTTTGTAGGTACTCCACCCACTTGGCGTGCTTGTGGTTCAATTTGTGTTGTTGTGTTATGTATTGTAACGCAGAATTATCAAAGAACAAAACAAACTCATTACCGAGTAAGTAGTGCCTCCAATGCTTCAAGGCTTGAACTACTGCATAGAATTCTTTATCGTATGACGAATACTTCTGCCAGCTTTCGTTTAGTTTCTCACTAAAGAATGCCACATGTCTGTCCTCTTGACTGAGTACAACACCGATAGCTGTCCCGTTTGCATCACATCGGACCTGAAAAGGTTTGTTGAAGTCGGGCAGCCTCAAGATTGGCCTCTCTGTTATTTTTCGTTTCAGAAGTTGAAAATTGTCTTCTGCCGCTTTAGTCCAGCAAAAAGGTTGACTGGCCTTCTTGATGGTTTCTAGCATTGGCGCGCAGATTTCACTAAAATTCTCGATAAACTTTCTGTAAAAACTTGCTTAACCGTCAAAGCTACGTACCTCGAATAAACTCTTTGGTGACGGCCAACTCATGATCGTTGTAATCTTCTATGGGTCCATTTTCAACTCATTCTCCACCACTACGAACCCCAGATATATTAACTCCTTCTATAGGAAAGTGCATTTCTTCAAATTTACCAGCAGTTTGTTCTGTTGCAGCTTCTCGAATACTCTTCGAATATGTTGAAGGTGTTCCCTTTTTGTCCTGCTAAAAATTAAAATATCATCCAGATAGACTATCACAAATTTTCCAATAAATTCCTTTAACATTTCGTTCATCAGTCTCATAAATGTACTTGGAGC
>APFE030755301.1:0-35080 GCA_000404065.3 Pinus taeda
GAGATCTTTCCAACGGGCTATCATGCGCGTCAAACGGAGATAAGACGACCAATTCGCGACCCCGGGAAGTTGATGTACCAACTTACCCAAAAACGGGGCCCACAATTTGGCGTTTCATCTTCCAGGGTTAGGTTTTGGAATGTGAGGGTTTTTCCATTGTTTCTCAACAATAAATAGGCCTTCGAGCCTCATTGTAACACAGTTCAGAGGCATGTAGCCACACATCTCTTCTCAGAGATAAGCTACCATCGCCCTAGCTGGTTTATTTCTATTTCCGGTTGCAAGCATATTTCAGTATTTTCCATTAATGAAATGAAGTATTATTTCCGCTGCATCTTTGTGTATATGGTTATCTCTGTATTTTATTGCGTTCCTGTTTAAGTCTGGATCACTACTACACTTCCCTCTCCTATTTGCGCAGCTCTTATTCCTTTTAGAGTTTCTCCCTCAGTTCAAGTAACTCCTTCTTTGCTTCTTCCATTCTCTTCTTATCCCTCATCCGTTACATGATTTACATGTCACGTTGGTGCCTCTTTGCCTCTATAGCCATAGTTGTTTTCTCTACTAATGGATAAGCTCGAAACTTGTATATTTCTCCTCCTCCATGCGATCAATAATTTTCCACTTACCTTTGCCGCGCACTAGTATGCTTGCCTCTGCTGCCACTGCTGCTACTGTTGCTGCTAGTGCTCTCCATGATGCTGCTTCATGTTGCTTCGCTAACCACTCCATAGGCGAAGCTGATCAGTTCATTAGGTCTAGAGAAAATGAAGCAATATCTCCATGGGTCCTCCTCAGCCCAATGACATTCCCTGTGGATCCAATTGAACTAAACTCTGGTGTAGTGACCTTTCACAATGAAATGTGGGTCATACGGATTGTAGCTTCAGAAGTCGAATAGGTACTTCTTCATCAGTTCTACTTTGACATCCACTTGCTTGATACTTTGAATCTCATATAACCTAATCTGCAATGGAAGAGTGGGCCAAGGTGTCTTCTTCTTCCGATGCAATCTAGCTATCAATCCTATTGAGATTTGATATGCTACTTCTTGCATGACAAGTATGTCCAAGCCAAACTTCGGTAGAACATGTAGATGTTTCTCCACACTAAACATTCGGATGAAGGTGTCGGACGGTGAGGAATACCAATCAGCAATGCCTATCAGTGCCTCCATTTCTTCCATTGACATGTAGGGTGGATCCTATTCAAATATCATCTTGTACAAAGGGGTGAAAAAATGACTAAACGTTCGTGTGATTACTCCTATAAATCTGCATTCAGACAACAACATGAAATATGTGTTCACAACAGTCTCTGTCGGTGACCATGCCCACTCCAAAATCAAGAACTCCTGTCGGGCACAGACTGCATCTAAGATGTAGGCAGATATGTAAATCTCAGCATGCATACCTCCGATGACTGTCGAACCTTCCTTACATGATGAAGTAAGACAAGGTGCTATGAAAGGTTGGTAGGGAGGCTCCAAAACGAAGCTAAGGCAAAAATTTGGAGGGTGGTTGTAACCACTAGAACAACACATACATAGAAAGAATCATTAATTAATCTGCAAAATAGTTCATAAAGTAACTATGATTATGAAAGCAAGTGAGAACACACCATTCAACAAGATGTGTACTGAAGACAAAAAAATAGTCCATTGTCCTTAATACATATGAACACAAACATACATAATAAACATTAAAATAATAGTATTACAACATCCATGATACATGCATGAAAGTGAACCAACTATGAGAGCTTCAAAAAATTATGTAAAAGTCCCAAGATACATAATTACAATGATGCACCACTATCCCCAGTAGTGGAACATGAAGCCACCACTTGCTCCTCAAAATAATGATCTTCTCTCATATGCCAAGATTGAGAACCGATGTTAATATTTCTAAAAGTCCCTTGCTTGATTTATGAGGGTATATTTTTAATAAATGAGGTGAGCTTTCAGCCTCCCATGTGACTCTTGACCTCCTTCATGACTCTTGAGCTCACATATGACTTTTGAGCTTCCTTGTGACTCTTCGCATTTCATGTGTGACCCTAGGGCTTACACACATTTTACATTTTCTAATTTTGGAAATTACAAAATTACATTCCACCAAAATTGTAGTGAGAATACATGGAACAAAATAACACTCCTTTTTTCACATTTTAAGAAGCTACAATTTGGCGACTGTGGCATGAGAATTTATTGTCATGTGTTGATGCCAAGTTTTTTTCTTTGCTTATATTATCTTCAAATATTCATGATAGATCTAGATTACTTCATCTTCACCCTCCAAAGATTATGGATATAGTATTAGAGCCTTCCAAGTCATCATGGGTTGTCATCTATCTGTCGTAGTTTAGAATTATTTTATCTCCTGCATGATTCTATATGTGTGTCTCATATCCACAAGTGTCTTCCTAAAACCTCTCCTTCATGACCTCCTTGAACACCACATGCCATGTTAAGATGATAGTACCTATAGAAATTTACTCATGGAAAGACAATATCAGTCCCAAAATAACCTATTCTATCTTGTTTTCTCATGCAAGATTCCAACAATGATGGGATAGTGTGCTAAGACTAAGAGAGATGTCTTCTTGGGCATAGGGTGCAGGTTCAATCTGAAAGAGGTGAAGTTCTAGGCACTAGAATTCTACACTTAACTAGGGAAAGAGAGAGGGACAAGCTTGGGCGTAGAGTACATGCCCCGGAGAAAGTGGCCAGAGGCTTGAGGACTAAGGATGTGCAATGTGCTATAACTAAGAAGGAGATTCTAGGTTGAGCACAGGTTGTAACTTCAAGGTAAAAAGGGTGACCTTACTATCCACTAGGAGCACACAATGCACTCCACAAGGCAGGGCTATCAAGGCTTGGAGCAAAGAGAAAGGGCAGGCAATAAGAGGTTGGATGACCTTGCTCTAGACATATGCAATGTGCTTGTGAAGGGAGCTTACCTCCATATGGGCATAGGGTGTAGGCTTAGGAGAAAAAAATTTCATAACTAAGGCTTGGAAGTGGACAATGCACTCATCACTTTACTTGAAATTGAATTTCTTCATAATTTGTGTTAGATGCAAGGACAAGGAAGGACCCCAAAATTGACCAAGTGTGAGATCTGTGGAAAGTTAGGAGAGAACAAGAACATACAATTAGGTTCTAAACATGATCACATGCACACACACAATCAAAATCATGAAAATAATGTGCATATTACTAAATACCAACATGTATACACTAAAATGGAAACAAAATGACACTAATCTCCAAGTGCAACAATAAAGGTGCAACTATTTGTGACAAAAATGTCGACTGTAAACAAAAAAAGCACTATTAATTTGAGACCTTTGGAAAAATGGACCTGAATTTCTTGGGAAACCAAAACATGATGTAAGAACTGAAGTGACCCATGCAAGAGATAAAATAAGAAAAACGACACATGTGAAAGTAAAATTAATCAAAAGTGACAGTTGAGAAGCTTACACAAAAGATGTCACACTTGCAACCAAGAGTGAGAGAATGCTCCTTGTGCTCAAAGTATGCATAGAGCTCTAAAGAGAATGGTGAATTTGAAATGAGCTTTGAGATTTACTCTTTATATAGGGAGAGCACACATGCAATTAGGGTTGGGGGTTTGTTAGTGCGCTCAACACATGTTGGAAAACTAGGAGATAAGACTATGTTGATTTCCACTAAGAAGTGCGACAACATTAACTTGGGAAAGCGTGCACCCTCTATAAACAAGAAGCAAGCACTAACTGTCAAAAAGGAGTGCACTAGCACTATCTCTAGGAGATGCGCTTTCACTACCTTCAAGGATTGTTCTTATCCATAAGAAGTGTTCTCATGCTACCAAAAAGAAGTGTGACAAGCTTACTCACAAGAAGTGCGCACCATTGTCTCTAAGAAGTGCACTTGGCCTATCTTGGGAGAGTTCGCTATGAAGGAAAAATGAGCTAAGCATGTGAAATACATTAGCTTCGAAAATTAAACTTTTTAGAAGACTACATGAACACTTAGAAAAACGTGACCACAAATGACTTTGGTGACTCAAAATGACAGATCACACAATCATTAGGAGGCTCCAAAATTTGAGTGAAGGAGAAATTTTGAAGGGTGTTGCAGCAGCTACAACAGTATCATAGGTTATGCCAATCATGTTATACACAAATAATATTAGCTATGGTGGTTAGAGTAGTGTAACCTTGTGGTTCTTTCCATCATAGATTTAGTTTATATCTTTCATTGAGAAATTTACATGAGGATTTGAAGATTTCTTCATATCAAGCTAAACATGCATGTTATTTTACTAGAAACTAGAAATTGGGAATAATTACAAAATGAGAAACACTAGCTAGAGGGTTTAAACTTTAGAGTATAAGAAATGATATCCTGTAGAACCCAAGGCTATCAAGCTTATTTAATATAAATAGATAACTATATTCATATTATACAATATTCATTAGAGGAAATTTTAGCCTAAAAGTGGCCTCCTAAGGAAAAATAATAAAATAATAGTTAAAATAATAAAATAACAGATGAATTTTGGATGGAAAAGAAGAAAATTAGTATTTTTTAGTTGTATTATTAGTTTCTCCTCACAGGTTTACTCAAAGTTTAAGTGTAGACACCTGTTGGATGCAAAATTAAATTCCACATCCATCGAGTACCCATTATGCATACTTTTGAGAAGACCCACATTGCTAAAAATTGAACATACATTAAAAAGTGTGAAGTGTGTTCAACGCACTTTTTTAATGTATGTTCAATTTTTAGCAATGTGGGTCTTCTCAAAAGTATGCATAATGGGTACTCATTAGATGTGGAGATAAGTCAACGAGTGTCTACACTTCAAATTTGAGAAAAAAATATAAGGTGATAAGCCAAAAATACAATTAGAAAAAACAGTTTTTCTTCTTTTCCCTCCAAAATATTTACATGTACCTCTTTTTAAATTTCAGGGGTTTCGATTGGTTTACATATTATGACATGGAAATTACATGAAATTTTCATTGTCGCTTTTAGGCTGAAGATGACATAGATAATGATGTTATAGTCAAGATTCAAGTCAACTCCATAAGAGGCATACTATATATAATATGTAGTTATATTGTACCATCTAAATTTTACTTTTCTAAGTTACACTCATGGGGAAAACTCTTCATTTCAAGGATGGTACCCATGGTAAACCCTAGAATCCTCAAGGTACAAGACTATTCAATAAGGAGGCTCAAAGCCATTACAATGTATAATATTTAAGAGCTCAACATGTCACTTGTGGGAATTGAACCTGGGTGGGGAGGATAATACTCTTCTGCCAACCACCGATGCTAAACCCAATTGGCACATTGTACCCTTTACATACTGCAGGATATATCAGTTTTATCAAGGGTACTTGGGATTGTTGGCAAGATATTGAGAAAGATGAGAGATGGAATTGAAGATTTTTTCCATATAATTCCCCTTATTGAGAAGAACACCACAGTCTAGCCTTAAATCAAGAATTTCACACTTTATTTGCTAGCAAATGAGGAATGGTAGGCTCCATGCTTCAATCCCTCTTCAAAACCCCTCTTGTTGGGACTATTGTTTCCCTTACACCCTTTTTCAATTTCAAAACCTTATTTGAATCAATTTTGTTATTTATCTCAAATCCTTCCCTTCTAAAAATTACACCTATATATGGCAAGTTTAACCCTAAAATGTTGCATTTTCACCTATTATTTATGTGATTTGGATGAAGGAGAGTCTTCTTGCAAGTTTTAAAGGGGAAAACTCAGATAAACTACTCTTCCATGGAATTACCATCAACTTTGATTAGAAATTTCTAGACACTGGGTATGTTGAAATGTTTCTTATCTTTATTTTTCATTACCCATTTTTCCTTCAATTAGATTGATGCAAAATTTTCCAATGTGTATTGTAATCTCTCTCTCTTGTTTTTATTTTCCCTTTGATTTTTGTATATTTCCATTGTTTGATATTTTTTTATAAACATTTTTTTAGTGTTGTATTTTTTTTAGTTTTTTTCCTTGTTTCATTAGATGGATACCAACATTCAATAGGATTTGGATCAATTATGGGAATATGGTGAAATTTCTTACATAACATATCAACAAATTGTAGGATTTGTTGAAATCTTATTGTTGGAGGAATTAATAGTTCAATACCACCTTGTAAGAATCATAGGAGATGAGGTTGACCTTGCCCAATGTTTAGCCTGTAAATCCAACGTGAAGCTACTGTAGATATTCGTGACATAGTAAAGAAGAAGGAAGAAATATTCCATCACAGGTGTTGAGAAAACTCCTCCTTGCAATTCTTTCTTAAAAAAGGTTGAAGAACTATTAATGGTGAGCCCTTGATCTCATTTATTGTTCTTAATATAAGCTATACCAAACTTCATATTAAAAAAATTCCTTGTCTCACAAAGTGCATCTTATATGTTAATCGACTTTTTAAGCAGGTATTTCCTTTGTCATGGGTTTGTGAAAATTCACTTTTGTGTACTTATGATTACATCTATCATCCTAAATTTTTTTTTGGACTTCTAGCTTTTAGAATCCATGTTAAGAAAAGTAATGGAAGAGTTCGAACAAAAATTTTCCAATCAAGGGGAATAGGTAATGCAATAAATTTCATTCCTACTTTATAATAATCTACTAATGTGATGAATATTGCACTTGGATTCTTTGCTACTTTTTATAAGAATCATTGTATTAAATCCCCTTTCATCATGGACACTTCAAATATTCAACAGGAGAAAGCTAATCCTACATATCTATTATTGTTTACAATTGAGAATGGTTTTGAAGGACCTACTGAACATGGAATTTTGTTTATTATCCAGAGTGGAAACTCCGTCGTACTCTCTAATGTAGGTACCACAACATTGGGAACCTTAGTGACTGGAATTGTGCAGAAAATAATAGCAATTCCTTAGCATCTAATGGCTATGTTTCATTAGCCAAATTCTGTACATATCTCACAATATCCTCCCAACTATCTTACATATCATAAAAAAATTTCACCCTTTTTTCTTTCATCCCCAACAATGCATAATATTGATGGGAATAATGGCTTTCCCCAACTTCCTGTAGACAACTCATATCCCCCATTTATTGTTGTTGATAATGCATCGGGCTGCAATGATATTGGAGGATCTTAGTATAAACAAAATAACGTATACATTGTTGGTCAATATGTATGCATTCCTTGTCCTTGTAAATATGTTTTCTCATTTTTTTTGTGAAAATTTATGTATCTACACTAGTAATTGAATTATATTTTAAATTGAAGGTCGAAGGATCTACAATATGTTTTCAAGGATCACGCGAAATTTCAAGAATGCAAGCAAATCCATACTACAACTTTCCACCACCTCAGAGACAATACATGGCATTCACACATGCACATGGTAGGAATCCAACATATGTTGGATTATATCATCCTATGAAATCCAAGCTAGTTCCAAATTCACATCCATTGCTTCAACAAAGACAAACATTGGGGGATTTATTGGTTTTTTGGTGCTCAAGCAAGGGTTTATTAGCAGCCACAATGTGCTCAACTAAACTGGGCCAATAATTACTGACATGCTAGATCAATTCACTATGTTGGCTAGATAGGTAATATTGTATTATTTGCAAGCATGCTCAGATGGCCAGGATGTAGAGTTCATGATTCAAACTGGGATGTAGTCCTAACTTGAGTTTACATATTAAGTTTGAATCTCTAGGTTGTGAGAGAATTGGTTAATTGGAAATATATGTTGTAGTCATCTGACATGTGTGGGAACCTATAGAGAGTAAGCACTTCATCCAAATTTATGCCCCACATGGCACTACTCCCTTCATATTAGACTTTCTTTTATTTAGTTGACAAGCATATGTGCATGGTTTTAACAATGGTTAAGTAGTGGTTCATGATCCATATAGGAAGAATGAATTCAAGGTAAGCGTGAATGAGTGGGTTTTGATTATACTCCACAATCTTAACTTGTATAATGAATTTTAACATTAGCTCCACATTATTGACCTATTGTAGGTGATGTAAGGTAGTTTATTAGTTAATGAATTCATTTGAGGAACTTCAGTTATATGTGTGTATATATATATATTAAATATAATATATATATATAGATAGATAGATAGATAGATAGTGCTTGGGACTTCAACCCAACACTCATTAAATGGTTTTGTCATGCTCTTCCAATCATTAAATCCTTGTGATACTTTTTAGCTCCCCAAATTGTCTATAGAGATCTGATTCCATTAATGAAGGCATAAGAGTCCCTCTCTACAGATGAAGCATGAATGTTGTTCAAGAGAATAAATTGTAAAGACAACCTTGTTCCTATGGATATAGAGAATCATGCTATGGAATTGCGGAAGAGAGCAAAGGATTTCCATTTGCCATAACTTTTTTAGTGCCATCAATGATGGGAAAAAATAGAGTAGATGAATCAAATACTTCTTTAAGTTCCATGAAAAATGAAAATGCATCTTTCCTATATACTTTGTATCCTCTTATCCAGAACTCTATCAATGAATAAGATGTAATTATGATGCTTTTCCCAATTCAGATGTCAAGAATTTCTTCCTACATTGTGGTGTGTACTGGAAAGATGATGAAATTTATGTGGAGGAAATAGTGCAAAGATTGATTTTAGAAGGGCTTGTTCAAAGAAAATAGTGATCCCATTTAATGGCCATGTCCATTGGGCTTAAATACATAAACCTTCTTGCAAATTGTTGCTTCTTCCAAAATGTGTCGAATGTGGTCGAGATCTAAAATGTGTGGCATAGTGACAACGAAGTCTAAGGTTGAACAATACCATTCGTAAGATGGTGATTTACATTGATGAGAAGGAGAAGAATTATATTCTAGGAAAGCCAACAATTGTGACATTTCCCTCATATTTGCTCTGATTTTTATAAGAGAATATCAATTTCCAATAATAATATTGAAAATTTTCCCACCAAGTTAGCATGTGCATAACTGTTGAGTCTCTTCTTATCTGAGAATTGTTCACTTAAAAAGGTTCCACATGGATTTCTAATCATACTAACATCTCTCATAGTTATTGATCTATCAGGAAACTTCAGAATAAGTTCAATCCCATCTTCTTTTGGGAAACTAAAGTAACTTGAGCTTCTCAGATTTAGTTATCTCTTGAAGATCTAGGATTTTCCTAAATAGATTTTCCATGTTTCTCACCTTCAATTTCTAGATCTTTTAGGGTGTAGAAACCTACAATAATTTCCATCTAAGATTAGATACCCTAAAAATATAAAGCTTCTTAATTTAGATAGTTGTTACAACTCAAAGGTGACTCCCCATGAAATATCCGAGCTTACTTCATTGAGCACACTTGACATAAATGCAATTAAATTAAGTGAGAAAGAAAAATCGGAAACAAGTATTTGTAGATTCAAGGGTTTCATAAATTTGATGATGCTAAGAATATTCGTAGAGGTGAAGGAGAAAGAGAGAATAACGTTATCATTGGGAATTGAAGTGGGCATAATGGGAACTTGGGTGGACATGAGGCACTTATGTCTAGAATTTATAATAAAAGAAAACATATATCCTCTAATAGCCATTCTTCCTCAAGACATGAAAAATATGTGTAACCTTCGAGGTTTCTTTATGTATAGCTACCATGTGTTAACTTTTCCAGATTACTCTCGCAAGTTTCAAAATCTTGAATACCTACAATTGGTTGGTTGTCCCCATATAAAGGATCTATCTCCATTGGGGTGGTTTCCAAATCTAAAGTTGGCAAACTGGCCCAATTCGGAGGAGTTTTGCATAGGGAGCAATGGAAGGCAAAGGTAATTTTTATTGTTGGAGAAGTTGGTTCTCAAAAGGTTGCCTATATTAGAAACCATTGTTGGACCATCAAATATTGGTTCCAAGAATGAAAGAATGTTACCCAGATTTTGTATGTTAAAGATAATGGATTGAACAATTTTGAAAATACTTGCCATTGGTATGAACAAGTTAATGAAATCTGAGAGAGATAATTGGCCAAAGACACTAGTGGAAAACAATAATTTGGGAAAATGATATTATGAAAATACACCTTGAAAAATTATTCATAAAGTGGTAAGTGAAATTTTTATTCTACTCAGTTGTCCTTAAATAAACATCTAATGTACATAATTTTTTTCTAATGATTTTTTGTTAATGTTTCTTACACAAGAAACCCCAACAGATGTCAAGGGGAGTTCAACCATAAGATTCAAAGGAAGAGCTGTAAAATAGAGAATTTCTATTGCATTATAAAAGAACCATTCTCAAAACTAGTTTCTAAATATTTTTATATATATTTAAACATAATTATTTTATTACATGACATTTTTAATTTTTTAATGTAAATATTTATTATGCATCTTAAAAAAGAAAAGTCTTTTTCCCATTAATCACAAACAAATTCATTGTTAAAAAGCATAGAATAATTGTCATACAATAATTCCAATCTACAAATTTTTATGTAAAAATATTTAACATTTGATTAAAAATGTCCATGTACAAAATTTATATGTATACTAGTACAAACACATTAAAAATATTAATGTTACCTGACTAACTATGTATAACAAGGTTATGGGTCAACTTTAACTTAAGAAGGAAAAGGAATTATAAAGGAATGATATAAATAATAATGAGGAACTTATCATGGAGGAAATGTTAGAATTAGAATAACCTCAAATCCCTAGGAACAACTTTAATTTATGAAAAAATAATTATAAATGAATGCTATAAATAATAATGAGAAACTTATCATGGAGGAACTTATTAGAATTTAAATAATCTCAAATCCCTAGGAAATTGGTGGGTGGAGCCACGTGGCATGAATATAATTTTTTTAATTTATTAAAAGTAATGGACCATTTTGCTAAATAAAATTTTCTTATATATAAATGAAGGTTATAAATAATAATAAGGAACTTATCACGGAAGAACTTATTAGAATTGGAATAATCTCAAATCCCTAGATTGTTTTGTTGATAAGAAAGAAGAAATATTACATTGAGGAACTCAACCCTAAGTGTGATCTACAACAAAAAAGGTTCATTGGAGCTAGCATTTTGTGAAGGGCAAAGGATCTTATTCTCAATTAAGGAGCAACTCACATCAACTTTGGTGTGAAATAGGATGGTGGAAAATGCTTAAAGAAGCTTGGGAAGAATGCGTGTGTGCCTTTTGCACGTTTCGGGTTGTGGAATCAGAAAAACATTTCATTTTGGAATGTGATGCATTCAAAGACATCGGAGAAAGTAATGAGAACATTTTAGCATCAATTCCTTGGCATTGTCTTTTTAGGGAGGGGATTGTTGGAAGGATGGGCCAGCTCATCATCAATTTGAATCGGAAAAGAATTGAATTGCAAAAATCCAAAAATATGGAACTAATGGTCTCATAGACTATTTTTAGAGTCGTGGACCTTAAAATATCATTTTGTTTCATAAGCATTAAGGCTAAGCATACATTGAGCATGTTCCCTTGAGAATCAAACTAGACCCTCAATTAAAAAAATTAAAAAAATCAACAATCCTCATCCACCTTAAATTGAAATAAGAAACCTTCCGCAAATATTTTTTATTGATTAAAAAGTTACAAGTATATATGATGGATTGCACTTGGTTTTAAGTTGGTTCGTTAATTTCTATGTTATTAACACAATGTTAATTGTTCATTTCCAATCTTTCAACATTTTCTTTTGTGAAACAATTTTTTTATCCTTTTTTGAATTAATTTTTTTAATATTAAATTAGTGGAAATGAAAATTATAAACTTAAATTTTAATTTGAAATGGGAAATATTGATTAAATGTTATTTATTTATTCCAATTTTTTCTTAAAATTATAATTAGGTAGATTGAGTTTTTAAAGTTCTATTTGAAATTAATGGAAAACTTATATACTTAATTCTATAAATTTCATTTTTAATCAAGTCACATGCATTGCCATTTTTATCAAGTCACTACATGCATGCTGTAACTTTAATTCATTAGGATTATTTGTGGCTTCAATTAGTGGGTTTTGGTGGCTTATGTGGCTTAGCTTGAAAAAAAAAAATCGGGGTTTTAGTACCATAATAATTAGTTTGTATAACAGTCTCTTCATATTCCACTGAGTTGCTCGAGCCATAATCTGCATAATAATTTGTTTTTATAGCAATCTCTGTTTGTATAATTGTGCCTTCTTTAGATTGAGTTTCTCAAGCCAGTCTCTGCATAATAATTTGTTTGTATAACAGTATTTGTTTGTATAATAATTTGTTTGTATAATTGTGACTTCTCCATATTGAGTTGCTCGATCTAGTCTCCACATAATAACTGTTTTTATAAAAATCTTTGTTTTTATAATAATATGTTTGTATGAATGTGGCTTCTCCATATGGGGTTGTAACGCATTCTAGTTTATTTTTGTTCTTACCACTTTTCTCTAAACCATGCCTTCTATGCGTCACACATGCTTAACTAGGAGACATACAAGATTATGATGTGAGAGAGTTCCTCGTGGTTGGGAAATAATCTGCAAAAGTGAGGTCTAAAATATTTACATTAGCCAAATCTAATTATTCCCTAAACCATGGATAAACTAATGTCAAGCAAACATCTACTCAATGTATTTGGAGAATATCAAAACATCTTCATGCACTCGCATCATGTTCATGCACCTTTGCACTTGACCACATATTCCAATAGCACATTCTCTAACAAGCCTCACATACTCAACAATGTCAATATATTACTCAACAATACATATGCATCAACATTAATGAAAAAGGTTACTCATTGAATATTCAAGCTAAACTGAGCATATTGCCAATGAACATCTGGATCGGAACTGAACTAAGCGAACAAGAATTATACTTTGTGAGAAAAAACTTTTAGTGGACACGGGAACATTGCAACCATTTACATCAAAACTTCTTCGATCGTGTCTTCACCTCTAGACTTTGCAACATACATCAACAACCTCTTCAACAAGCATAACTTCAACACCCTTTGCCATCAATGACAACTTCACCAACAATCTTCCCCATTAGAATTGATGGAAACACATTGGTCCTCACCATTTTGTCCTGAGAAAAATTTCTCCTTAATACTCCTAACCTCTACTTACCTCTCCATTTGACATTAATGGCAAGGGGGTCTCAGAAGTAGACATTGTTAGAAAAATATATGTTCTTCTCAACAAAAATTCGTACTGTAGTTGGCACTAAGGGAGTTCAATTCTCATATCAATGATCTACTAAATACAAACTTACATGTCCTATGACTGAAGTAACATTTCATGTTCCACAATCATTATCAAGTCTTCTACTTGCAACAAATGTGACCCATATAACAGGAAATGCTATAGAACAACATTTGTTGTTCCATCACTAATGTTGCAAACACTTCACTCATTTTGAACGCCTCTTCAAGTCACGGAACTTAGATTCCTTTCTTCAACTATTTGTTAGTACTCTGTTTAAAAGCCTCTATTCATGATGTAATTAAAAAATATATCAAAATTACTGAGGTTCTAATGCACTATCAAAGAACAAATTCACCATCAAAGGTGTGTGCTTCTTTATCACAAAGAACCAATTATACTTTCTCCATCAAAATGGAAACCATGCCAAGTTCAAAATTATTTTCTTTTGCAAATAATTAATATCCATGTTCATGTTCTTTTAAACATATATATAAATTTGTGAGGCCCCTGTTACAATAAAAACCAAGTGACATAACCTTGAAACATTGGGTGAATTACAATTCATAACTCCATAGGTACAAAATGCAATATGTTATCTCCAATATTGTGAATGTAATGTGAACTTTGTATATCCAGGGTAACATCCTTTCTATTTATTTTTACATTATGAAAACATCTCCTCTCTCTTATTAGTCATTTGATGAAAAACATGAAATGAGACCAACCCAAGTCACTTTTCAATTTCTCAAACACCTAAATACAACTTCAAACCAACATCCAGAAAGGAAAAAGAATAAATTGATGTATACACTCCTTAAAAGAAGTCACCTATCCTTATTTAAATTAAAGATCTCAAAATCCATTTGCTGCTTGGGTCCAAACACCAAGAATAGTGGGACTGGCTTTGATATGAGAAAAGTTGTCTATTTCAACAGAGGCCTTATCAAATTGAATTTATGAAAATAGGTGATCAACACGGGGCTTAAATCCCTGCAAGTCCTCCGCATTCAATCCTGACAAGAGTATGCTCAACAGTGTATCAACTATCTACCACACATTCCCTATTGTAACCTACTCCTTTCTTCCACCACTCTGTGAATTCCCTTCTGTGAATGTAAGCAATAGCTAAATCCAACCTTCAAGCAAGCTCGTGAAGAAAATCAACCAAAATTTCACATCCAATCGAATGGAATGGAGCTAGTCACTTCCTAGAAAACATTTTATTGCACAATGTATTATATATTGTGCGTTTGTACAAAGGAAACCCATACCATCACCTAGCCTTAGCTAGGAAATATTCACACTTCCAACAATAATAATAGAGTTTTGACCTCATTGTAGCATAACAGCAACAACCTCTACACCATACATCAATAACCTCTTCAACAAGCATATCTTCAACACCCTTTGCCTTCAATGGAAACTTCTCCAACACTATCACTCATCAATTCGAAGAGGAAAAACTTGGACCCATTCAACAAGAAATCGATATTGCTTTCCAAGTAACCAATAATGAAAGAAACAAATTTACCAATGATGGAATTGTTGGGAAAATGGAAGACTGGATCCCAGATCCTAGTCACACTAGGGGTGAAAAAACCATTATCTATGCACAGTAAAACTCTATTGGCATACCAAGACTCTACTTGGTGAGGATTTAATGGATAAGTAAGAGAACAACACTTAAATAGATATGCAATTCAACATCCTTCGCACTAAAAACCACCAACTTGCTCATCATCTAGCTCATATTAAACACTTGCTCACTAAATGTCATGATCTAGCTCCTTCGAGAGACCCCTCTGCCCCCATTAATGTCTCTACTTCAGGTTTATACTTCACGGCTTTTTTTGTCAATTGGTTGCTCTCATTTAACATCTACTACTATATAGTTGTTGAAGGTTCTTCTCAAAAACCTCTTGTTATTTTGTCTTTTTGTTATCGCTAGGCCTCCATGGACAACTACTATAGATATGTATTTCATAAGTCAAGGGTATGCTATAAATGTCGATCGTAAGAAACTATACCTTTGCTACTACTCTAGCATTCCATAATAGGAAAAGCTATGAATATAATATGTTTTTATATTAATCTAAAGTTTCCTTTATTTACGAAATAAATATTTGCAATAAACTCTTTATATATATATATATATATATATAATATATATATATATATAATATATATATATATATATATATATATATATATATACAATATATATATGATATATATATATATATAAATATATATATATATATATAACATTAAAAAATTAAATTATAAAACATGTCAAAACAAAATTTCAAGCTCATATATGTATGTAACCATCATTGTTATTGGAATTTTAATAAAATTAAAATAATACACACACACACACACACACACACACACACACACAAATGTAAAGTTTATAGAAATATAATTAATATTATTAGGAATCAATATAGATTCATTTAAATTCTAGATTTACTAAATCTCAAGAGGAATCAAATCTTTTGAGTTGCAAACTTTTTTTCTAATTTTATAGAAAAAAAAATTATTATTTTTGAGGAATTTGATTCCTCTCAACACTTTATAAATCCAAATTTTAATATATATATATATATATATTGTGTTGTCAAAAATAATTTAAATGTGACATTTTGATGACATTGCGTAAATTGATATGGCATACTCGGTGGTCTATAACTCGTAGTAAATGTCCTTCTAAGCTCATTTGAATGTTTATGTTGGCTCTAATTTCATTGTTAACTTGTCAACATATATTAGAGAAATTTTGAGGTCTAAAATTGGACTCCTATGAAATATTATAAAATAATAGTGGAAATAATAAAATAAGATTAAATTACATCATCAAATTTTAGAGGGAAAAATAGAAAAAACTATTTTTTCAACTCATATTTTCAACTTATCTCCCTATGGTTTTACCCGAATTTTGAGTGGGACCACTCATTGGATGCATAATTTAATTCCCCATCTAAGGAGTACCAATGTTGAATACTTTCAATAAACTTTTCTACACAAAACAAATCACAAATCAATACAGAAATGTTCTTGATGTGCTTAAAACCCTCAAAGAGGGAAACAATCCACGGCCTGAGCCAACGCGGCCACTTCAGGAAATTTATTAATGTAAATGCAAGAAAATTTACATAAGTTTCTCTCATGAATGGTCACCTTACAAATGACCCTCCATTCTCTTTAAATAGAGATCATGGACCAATCGGGTGTTAAGCCACGGATCAAGTGTCTGTAATACCGAGGAGAGAATGAACCATTGAATCACTTCATGTCTAGAACATATCGTGACTGTCGGACTGTAAGTTACAAAAGTACATAGTAAATAAACACACTTTACTTAACTCTACAATAGACTAAGTTATACTTGACTATTTCCTATGTGTCGGAATATCCTAACATCCCCCCTTAAGAACAACTTGGGATAGGATTGAAGTATGTACAAATATGATACAATAGGAGAAGGAAGGAAGCAGTAGAGCCTATCCACCCTTAGTGACAACTTCCTGAACTCAACCCATAAATCGAAGTTTAGTAAACTTCGCCTCTGTGAGAGCCTTTGTAAAGATGTCTGTAACATGATCATCGGTTGAAGAATATTGCACTTCAAGAACATGGTCATGAATGAGATTTCTAATGAACTGCATGTGTAGTTCAATGTGTTTTTTGCGCTGATGTTGGACTATATATTTTCATAGTTGAATGGCACTTTGATTATCACATCAAAGTGTAGTTGGATGTTGTTGGTGAAAGCCAAACTCTGACAGGATCTGACGAAGCCACAGGGCTTCCTTAATAGCTTCTACCACACCACGCTACTTTGGTTCTGTTGAAGAAAGAGAAATGGAACTTTGTTTCTTGCAAGCCCATGTAATAGGTCCAGAACCAAGAGTGAAGACATAACCTGCAATAGAATTCCAATCATCATGGTCACCAGCCCAATTGGAATTAGTGAAACCAACCAATAGAGGAGATGCTTCTGCACTATAATGAATCCCAAATTGAATTGTACCTCAAACATAATGAAATATTCTTTAAGCTTCTTTCCAATGACTTTCATGTGGGTTTTGCATAAACCGAGCAATCATGCCAACAACAAAGGAAAGGTCAGGACGGGTATGGGTTAGATACAAAACTTTTCCTACAAGCTGACAATATAAGGTAACATCAACTTCAGGGGAAGTACAAGTGAATGAAATTTTGGCTCTAGACTAAAAGGGAGATGGGACTGGCTAATAGTCTTCCATGTGAAAGTGGCATAGAATATCACAGGCATACTTGGATTGGGAAAGGGAAATGTATTCCTTGGATTGCAAGACTTGAAGACCAAGAAAATAATGCAAATGTCTGAAGGCTGTCATTTCAAACTGCTATTTAAGGCTGGAATTCACATGGTTTATAAGTTTGGGATCACTACAAATAAGGATAAGATCATCAACATAAATAACAAGAATGATAAGAGACTTACCCACTTTCTTGATGTAGACACTATTATCAGAATGGCACCTAGAAAAGCTAATATCCAAAAGAAAGCTATCCATTTTGGCATACCGAGGCCAAGGGGCTTGCTTGAGACCATAAAGGGATTTCTTAAGCTAACATACAAGGCTAGAGTATGTTTGTATAAATCCAAGAGGTTATTCCATATAGATTTCTTCATGCAAGTCCCCATGCAAAAAGGTAGATTTAACATCCATCTAATGGACTTCCCATTTGAAAGAGGCAACAAGGGAAATAACAAGGTGGATAGAGTTCATTTTGGAAACAAGGGAGAAGGTTTTAGTATAGTGAATGCCTTCAACTTGTGAAAATCCCTTAGCAACAAGACGAGCTTTATGTTTATCAGCTTTTCCATCTAGTCCATACTTGGTTCTATAAATCCATTTGCATCTAACTAGTTTTCGTCCCTTTGGAAGAGGAACCAGATCCCATGTATCATTTGCCAATATTGAACGATATTCTTCATTCATAGCTACATCCCAATCTAGACGGGATGAAGCTTCCGCAAAGGTGTCAGGATCATAATTCGTTGGAGCTTGAGCCAGTAAAGAAGAGGCTCTATTAAACTGAGAACAAGTGTGACGTTGATCTGTAGGATCACCTACAAGAGCACCTGCTGCATCCTGAGTAGTGCGAACCCATTTTGGAAGTTCATGAGCTAAAGGAGGATCCTGAGAAGGTGGGGTAGGATTTTCATCCTCACTCTCATCATCTGAAGAAGAAATATTTTCAAAAGTAGAAGGGACAGAGAGAGGTGGCACATCTGTCGAACTAGGCTCATAGGCTGATATCTTTTCAAAAAACTTTACATCTCTTCTAATGATAACATTTTTGGATTTAGGCGAAAGAAGTCTATATCCTTTGACATCTTCAGAATATCAAACAAAAATACATTTTTCACTCTTAGGTTCTAAGGCTTTATGTTTCTCATCTGGAATATGGGCCCATGCTTCACTTCCAAAATCACGAAAGTGACTGACATCTAGTTTAATTGAGCTCCATTCTTCTTTGGAGTGATATTATTTAAAACCTTGGTAGGAGTGCAATTTACTATGTAATTTTCATAGTTAATTGCTTCTTCCCAAAAATTAAGACTAAGTCCTTTAAATTGAAGCATACAATTAGCCATTTCCTTTAAGGTGCGATTCTTATTTTCAACTACACCATTTTATTGTGGAGTATATGGAACAATATGTTGCATTTGAATTCCATGCTCAGTGCAAAAGTTGATGAATTTGTTGTTAACATATTCTTCACCATTATCGGATCTTAGCTTAAGAATTTGATGTCTATATTGTTTTTCAACAAAGGCCTTAAAGGCCAAGAACGTGTTAGATACTTCACTCTTGAGTTTTAAGAAGTATACCCAAGTGCATCTGGAGAAATCATCAATGAAAGTTAAGAAATACTTGTAGCCAGAGAATGAAACAACTGGAAGTGGACCACATAAATCACTATGCACAACCTATAAAGGGGCTGAGGCGTGCCAAGAGGCACGTTTTTCAAAACTATCTTGATGATGTTTTCTGAGTACACATCTGGAACAAACACCATCACTGCAAGATGCCATAATAAGACCTATCACCATATATTCTTTACATAGATTTTGAAGGGAGCGATAATTTAAGTGACTAAATCACTCATTCCAAAGTTTGCTCACTTCATCATTATGAGAAACAAATACCAAGGGAAGATTTGATGATCCAAAGTTGTTAAAATTATACAACCGTGTAGAGTCATCAATAATGCCAATAGCTAAAATCTGCTTAGGATCTCTTAGGTCCTTAATTACAACATCGTGAAGTGAAAATTCAACGGTTTTACCTTCACCTGAATGAGTTATCTGATACACAGATAGAAGGTTGTAGGATAAGGTTGGAACACATAATACATCACTAAATTGACCATTGTCTAGATGAACAGTTCTAGTCCCTACAATACTAAGAGATATATCATCACCAACATATATATTTTTGGTGTTATAATCATTTAAAGAAGAAAACATGGCTTTTTTTTTGGCCATGTGATAAGAATCTCCAAAATTAATGAGCTACCCATGAGAATGAGAAGAAGAAGATATATTTGGTGCATAACTAGACCGAGATGCTTGACAACTACATGCAAAAGTGTTATTCCTATGAAGTAAAAGTTGAAGAGTTCTCCAAATGGATGGTATGCTTCTTCATTGCTTCTTCCAAGGTTTCCATCTTATTAAAGCATTTAGATTCTAAGTGGCCATATCAATTACAAAAGTTGCAATGTCTATCAGTCTTCTTCCCTTTGTTTTTATTTGCTTTATTATTTTGTTGAATTGGTTTTTCATTTTGAGACTGAAATTGCTTAGGACCCTTGTTTCGTTTAGGACCATTCTTTTTAGGATACTGCTTCTTAGGATTCTTTGAATTTCGTTGTTGCTAGGTGGCTAAGGATTTCTTAGAAGAGTTTCCAAGATTAAGAAGACCAAGATGTAAGAGTTTTTCTTGTTCTCTTATTAAAGAAACACAAAAGGCATCAAAAGAGGGGGACTTGTAGTCTTGTCCTTGAGAAATAAAGGCTTCTCTAATAGAATGGAAGGTGGAAACAAACACAGAGTAGGTTTGTCCCAACTTATTAAGAATGGAATAGATAAGGCTACAATCTTCTTTCTTAACCTTAACACCTTCCAAGATAAGTCTAAGGGTCTTAAACTTGGAAAAAAAATCTTCAATGGAAGAAAGATTATTAGGGTCCAACTTAAGCAACTCATTTTTGAGTTGATGGGCTCTAATTTCATTTTTAATTCCAAAAACTTTAGTGAGTTGTTTCATTGCTTCATTAGGGGTATCAATTTCTGCGATATGGAATCTAAGGTCTGGAGAAATAGACATCTCTATAAACCCGCGTGTTTGATCTTGCTTATTTTCCCATTTTGCTACCTCATCTTCATCTTTAGGTTTAGTTTCTTGGCATGAGGCTATTCTGTAAAGACCTTTACTTCTAAGTAAATCCACAATGTAGGACCACCATTAGAAGTAGTTGGTGCTGTCAAGAATAACTTCACATGGAATTTTCATTTTAACAGAAACTAGAGCAGTAGATACTGAAACTAAGTGTTCCAATGGAAAGATCTCAAAAAATTGGGCCGATTAAAAAAAATGGCTCTGAAAACGGCTTCCAGATGAAGAAATTATGACTTTTTGACGAAAAGTTGTTGAAGATGCTGATGAAGTGTGTGAATGTGCAAAAGCGAATGATAATGCTATATTTTTTAAAAAATCCCACTCGCCCCTCCCCCTTCCAAACTTAATCTAATTAACTCACTTAAAAAAATATATATTTTATGTGACCCACTTTTATAAATAAGTGAGTCACTTTTACAATGGTATTTTATGAGCTACCCACTAAATTGTAACTTAAATAAAAGATAAAGAGGCTTTAGAATTATAAGTGACTCACCTTTTATAATGGGTGTGAACACTTTTACATAAAGTAACTTTAAAACATAACTTACATGTGATTTTTGAAAAAGTAACTCAACAAAAAGAAAGACTTGAACTCAAGACCTTTATTCTCATAAAATAACTTTGGACCAAATGAGCTAGTTTTTTTTTTGGTCACTGAAGCTTTCAGGTGCGTGCTTACTTGAAAAAACTCTTTTTGCCTACAAAATAGAAAACCACACAACCCAACATGGACATAAAAAAAAAACCAAACCTTATGGCTTGAAGTTAGCTTTCGCCATAAACTAAATATTTTCCTCAATGTTTCTGATATTCCGAGATCACACTAAGGCGCAACGAAAAAGAGCATACGCATGAGAAAAATCCTTCCTTTTTGTTTCTGATTTTTCCAGATCGCACAGAGTCGTAGGGAAAAGAGAATATGCAAAAATGAAAGGTATAGATCCGGTAATAAAAAATCTGAGAGCTAAATAAACAGAAATAAACAGAGAGATGAATAACTAAAACTGCAATTAAAGATTATATACCACTAGATCTTAAAAATAATGTAGTTAGGGCTACCAGAAACCTTTTCACGTGAAATGAAAGGGGTTCCCCACTAGAACAAATGCTCCTAACACAATAGAGTAGTCCTCTAGGCCTGAAAGCAATAAGAAACAGTAGATCTAAGAAACGACAGTCGCATGCACTTGTACTTGCTTCAGATTTGGATCACCAATGAATACGACCCTCAAATAGATTTGATACCATGTAGGAATTTACAGAGTAAGTTCCTCAAATAGAACACCAAAGGACACTGCTCACAAACAGATCACAGATCAATACACCAATATTCTTGATGTGGTTAAAACCCTCAAAGAGGGAAACAGTCCATAGCCTGAGCCAACGTGGCCACTTTAGGCAATTTATTAATGTAAAAGAAAGAAAAATTACATAACCTTCTTTCATTGAATGTCACCCTACAAATGACCCTCCATGCTCTTTAAATAGAGATCATGGACCAGTCGGGTATTAAGCCATGGATCAAATGTCGGTAATACCGAGGAGAGAATGAACCATTGGATTGCAAGTTACAAAAGTACATAGTAAAGAAACACACTTTACCTAACTCTACAATAGACCAAGTTATACTTAATTGTTTCCTATGTGTAGGAATATCCTAACAAAAACATTATTGCAATCACATTTTTCATATATTTTTCAGTTTTTCTATAGCAGGGTCCATCAAAAGTATGCAACATTGGTACTCCTTGGATGAGGAATTAAATTCCACAACTAATGAGTGCTCCTGCTCGAAATTTGAGTAAAAATGTAGGGAGATAAGTTGAAAATACGAGTTGAAAAAAAAAGCATGTTTTTTTATTTATTTTATTTATTTTAATTCTTTTACTTTTTTACTCAAAAAATGGTGAATCATCCCCTTGGTTCATCTTCAATCATATTGGTTCTTATAGAATTCATTTTAGTTTTATTTTTTTGTTTTGAAGCCCATTTTATACGTAAAATTTTTTCTAGTAATAAAAAAATTACAAACGTTAGATTCTAGGTGAGGTAAGTTGAGAACCTTTATTACTAATTTTATTCAAAATAATCAAAACAAACACAATTTTTTCCTACTTATGTGAATTTAGAATTTTTTTATTATTAATTTTTATTCAAAATTATCAAAACAAATATTTAGAATTTTAGAATTTCCAAAATTTGAACTAGGTTAAAACGATGAATATCTTAAACCAATTATGAAAAATTAACGTAAATAATAAATAGTGATATAATCTAAATATTTTAAGAAATGATTATTTTGGAACCATTCAAAATAATAAAAAGGAAAAGTTATATATATATACCAAATTATTTTAGATGGACATAGTTCCATTAAAATTGCAAAATCAAATAGAAATAGGGGTTTTTGGTTTTTGAGTTCTTAAACCATTTTTGTATTAACAACAATGATTTAACAATCTAAAATTGGAATTAAAAAAAAAATTATGACTAAATTTTGATAATATCAAATCAGAAAAGATCAAAATCATATATTATTTAGCCTTCATTAGCAATAATGTAATAAACTAACTCTTCATAATATAATAAAATTGTAAATGAATGTGCAATGATGAAAAGAACATAAACTAAATTAAACAATTAGATTTATCACTAAAATTAATCAATCTTTTAAACAAGGTTTTATCTATGGCCTAATTTAATCATAAACATATACAATCAAACCTACAAAAATTTGTTTATACATAATAAAGTGCTCACATTGCTAAGGTCCTATATTATAGGAATCTCAGCCATTTTTGTCTCACTATTCATTTGAGGTCAATTTTGTAAATATCGTGTTGATTTCATGAGTGATATGGTCTAGAGGGGTTTATTTGTCATAATTCAAAGTGTAATGTCATGAGGGATCATCATTAAAAAGGTAATCATAAGGGGTCAAGTTAAATAGGTATAGTGGTCAAGTTGCATCAAGGTAATCATGAGAAAGATTGTGTTTTCATGCTTTTTCATCTTGGCCACATAATTATAGGTGTTTTGAGTTAGTTTATGTGGCAAATCATGACTGGCCATGACATCAACAAGGGTACAACAACCTGCAATACAACTCTGCTCTTGATTATCACCATCAACTCTGATCTTGATCATCATGCGAGTTTATTTGTGTGGTTAGATTCATCCAAGATCTCTCATCTCTTTATCATTCTCATCAGAAGCTCGGTGTCTGGTCATTCTTGTTCGCTGCACAAAGGAGACAAGGAAGGCGTTGCGCTTTTGCTCCATGAAGAAGGTTTGGGGTTTGAAGGTTTACATTTGCCCTAGGATCATTCTCACAAGTTTAAAATGTTGAATGGGTCATTACATGCCATCCCAGTACCCTTAACATGTCAGATGATGGACGAAGATAGTATAAGCTTGGAGCATTGCGCTTTCACATAGTCACCATATTTTCACAGTATATCTTAAATCATGTACCCGTTTTCTATGAAATTATTTCAGTAGATGCATGGGGGTGAAATGAATAACCCCACTTAATTTCAGGTCAAAATGCTTCACGGTTTTTGAGAAACAAGCCACCGTCATCTACAACCATTTTTGCATTTTCTTGAAATCCATGAGTTGGATTTGGATCAAATTTTTTGTGAAGAAGGGTTATGATGATATCAACCTCTTGTAAAAAAAACAGCTCAATCCAGCTTAATGTTTAGGAGATATTAAAAAAATATTAGTCACTGTCCTTCTCTATTGCATTTTTGGGTGTGGAGATGAATGTTTGATATTTTTTATGAAGAGAAGCTTGACGGAGGTATGTGATATGATCATTGTAGTGTCATAATCATCATCCAAGTGTGCATCTTGTATTAAAATATCACTGACCACTCCAACTATGAAAAGGAGGCAAGGGAGTTGTGTTTCCACACAGTGCTACATTTCTTGCAAACCAGTGGTCAAATCTCTTTCACAGGTGAAAACCTAAGCTTATTTCATTACCCTGGTTTTGAATTTTTACCCAATTACATGCATGAGTTGAGAAAATAGTGTAAAAAGCTGCAAGACACCATTTTCATTATCACTGCCCTTTTTCTTATTTCACTGTGCTTTCTCCTAATCGTTGCACTTCCATGCAGTGCTCCATATTTTGCACTTGCCTTTCCTGAACTTTAAAAAATTGAATTTTTAACCTCCATTATAAAGATATCCAATCCATTACACTGAATTGAAGCTCCTTGTCATAAGTCTGTGTGTTTAAAAAGTGTTTGAAAGCCCATTTTCTCGTGCGCTACGTTTCGGGTGTTGCGCCTGCCCCTTTGATTTTTTTTCCACCAATATCAAACATTTGCAAGTTGTTTTAGTGTTTTTTTGAAGAAGGTTTGTGTTGATTAGCGTATTGTGTAGAATTTCTTTCTTAATCATCATCAAAGATTAATTTGGAGAGTCCTTCTTGTCATTAATCTTACATTGGTTGCACAAAACAAGTTTGCCTTAAACCTTAGAATATTCATTGCTACAAAACAAACATCATGTCAAGTCTAGAGGAAAGAAATAAGAGCCACTAAACAACAGTTAAAGGAATTGCAAGAGAAAGAGAGGGGAAGATTAGACCTATTAGTTGAGGCATCCAAAATCTAAATGTTGGAAGGGGTGAAGTAACACAGTTTTGTTTTTAGGATTTTACCTAAAAAGTATGTTTTTTTATAGGGTTGGGGTTCAAGGTGATATTTTTTTCCACAAAGTTCCCCTAATGGCCACATCTAGTCAGCACTCTAAAACTATTTTGAAGAAGCGGCTTTGTAGCATTTTGTGCCCTAGCTAGCATTATGGTTTTTGTTGTGAAGTTGGACATTTTACATTTTTGGTCAAAGGATGATGGAATGGGGTATATAGTATGGTCATTATAGTGTCAACATCATCATAAGTGGGTGAAACTTGTCTACAAACATCATTGATCACTTAAACCATAAAAATAAGATGACACTCCACTTCTGAGACAAGCATTGCGTTTTTTGCTACAGGAGGATTTGTCCATATTCAATTTTATTTGCAAGTGTTGGAGCTATCAATCAGCTTAGGAACCAAACATAAGCCAATCAACCATCAAGTGTTGCATTTTTGCCCTATGTTTTTGCAACTTTGGAAGTTTAGGAGTTTGCACAGCGCCAAGCGCTACCTTTCTAGACAAAGCTACTTTTGAGCAACTTATATTAGTATAAACATGATGTAATTTTTTTAGGTGTTATTAATTGTAATAAAACATTTGCACACTCACAAGCTCAATTTGGGGCTAAGGAATTAATGTAAAGTGCTTAGAAAAGATTTAGTTATGTAGTCCCTAGTTTTAGGCAGTTAGTTCTCTTTTCCTTGCAGAAGTTATAAACAAGAATCCAAATGAGGAATTTGACCCCTAGAGGTCAAAACTGACTCATTTATGTCTATTTATGATGTGAATGTAATTGAACAAAAGGTTGGTTGGTAAGATTGGAGAGGATGAGACTTGTGTATGTGATATATTCTCTGAAAAGTTTGCCAGTGAATGAAAGATAGAAGGTGATTTGCAAGGATTCTTGTGTCATATCTTGATGGTGTTGTGCTTATTTCATGTTGTAGTTTTGTCTTATGTTATTTGCACCTACTAAATGTATGTATTCAAGATTGGATGAACCAGAACTTAATTCAAAATTCATCTAAAGGGTTCTCTTACTTAGTTTTACCAAGTGATCTATGTTTTCTTCTTAAAACAATATTCAAAATTTATCTACAATTTGATACTCTTTGTGTTATTTCCATTTTTTCTCACACTCACCCTCCTACAACGAATTAATTCTATCACCAAGACTGCCTACATTGCCCCTATGGAAAAACCATTTCTCTCTTCATCTTATCACTACACAAATAATCAATTTGACATGAATCCATGCCCAATGGATTTGTCTCCTTTCTTACCAGCAAACCATTGAAAATCAGACCTTATTGAGCACTATCCCTAGCCTAATATCAGATTAGTAGAATAACCTAAGTGAGATATCCCTCCCCAAGGCTAGAAGGGCTAGATTCTAGCCTGAAAGTGCTTCGTGGTAACCTCTGAATTTCTCTCCTCAACCTAGGGAAATTCCGAAGTGCTAACATGTTGGCGTTGTTGCAGGGGAACGAAAGGTTTCATATTCTATGGGAAAAACCATCAAAGTTTCAAATATGATTGTTGATGGTGAAAAATAGTCAGACTCAAGGAGGTTGTATCATTGACCTGGCGATTGCAATCAATGTTACATTCATATTTGAATCTTAGTTGGCATAGAAATGGAGGGATATTTCAGAAAGACCAAATATCAAAGCTTCAATTTTTTGCAAAAAATCTTATTCTTTTTCATCAAATACCTCTTGTCCTTTCCTAAACATGTTAAAGTAATTTTCCTTTACTTGTTATATTCTAATGATGACCATAAGTCTGCATTTGATCCTCCCTCTTTTAAAATTGTAAATACATCTTCTTTTCCTTTCACTTTTGATGTTGAAAAGGATTCCAACAATGAGTATGATCAGCTTTATGAACCTCATGTGACCCAAGTCGTTGTCATACCCCATGTATCAAATCCTATGCCTTCCAAGTTTCAAGAGAGATATAAACCCCTCAAATTACCTCCTATCCTCCATGAATTTCCAGTAAATAAATATAAGTATCTCCCTATATTTTATGGAGGATTTGACAAGATTTCAGCTAAAAAGCACATCTAGGAATTTGAAAATTTCCTTGACCTTTTCGAAGTTGAACAAGATGATGTATGTGTGAGAGTTTTTTGCTCAATCATTGCAAGGACAGGCTAAGAGACAATTTAAAATTCTATTAGCGAGGAGTATTCCTAATTTCCAGTAGCTTGAGCACACTTTCCTTGACAGATGGGAGGTTAAGAAAAACCCTTTCCATATTCTGGCTGAATATGAGAGTCAAAAGAGGGATCCGAGCGAGACAGTTCCGGAGTTTACAACCAGGGTTAATAAGGTTTATAACTCAATACCTACTGATATAAAATCCACCCCAAGGTTGGCTATGCTTCATTACCCTGATGGCTTCGATGTTGAAATGGCCTACCAACTAAGGGAGAGAAACTCAGCTACCTTGGAAGATATGCAAAAGAATTTTGTCAGCCTAGAAGCTAACTTGTTAGCTGAGAAATCCAAGTTGAAGACTAAAAATATGGTAACTATCAAGGAAGAAACTTCTACATCATCAGATTTTAAGTTGGACACTTTAGTGAAAACCATGGACAATATGATGGAGAGAATGACTCTAGGAGATAGAGCTATTGCAAGGGAACCACAAGGAGGTCCCCAAATCAAAAATCCTAATTTCAGAAGGCATCAGATTCAAATTAAGCAAAGAGAGAAGAGGAATCCTACTAATCAGTAACAGATAAGACATCCTTTCCAAGAAATTTTGCAGAAGAAGCAGAGGTTGTTAGATCAAACTGTTCTGTTGTTGATTCATGCCACCATGGGCTAGAAACTGTTTGTTTTATATATTCACTTGAAGATAGTAATGAAGAGAAACCAATGACATGTTCTCAACAAGAGAATGTTCAGTTATAACATCCTATAGAAAGAAGACAGTCGGTCTGTATCAGTTTTGACAACAATAAATAACATGAAGAAAATACTAAATCAGTTGAAGAAACTTTGCCCTTTTTTTTTCTTCATTTCAATTACTAAAGGAGAACTTTCATAGTGTTATAAGTTAGTAGTCTCATAGTATTGACGTCAAACATGAGGAAAACAATGAGTTCGTTGATGGAAACCCTATACCCTTATCATTTTTCTTCATTTGGACTATTGAAAGAAAATTATAATATTACTAATGAAGCAGGGAAGCACGCTGACAACATAAATTGGAAGCAACCATGTTACTTGTTATATGGAAGACTAAAAATATGGTAACTATCAAGGAAGAAACTTCTACATCATCAGATTTTAAGTTGGACACTTTAGTGAAAACCATGGACAATATGATGGAGAGAATGACTCTAGGAGATAGAGCTATTGCAAGGGAACCACAAGGAGGTCCCCAAATCAAAAATCCTAATTTCAGAAGGCATCAGATTCAAATTAAGCAAAGAGAGAAGAGGAATCCTACTAATCAGTAATAGATAAGACATCCTTTCCAAGAAATTTTGCAGAAGAAGTAGAGGTTGTTAGATCAAACTGTTCTGTTGTTGATTCATGCCACCATGGGCTAGAAACTGTTTGTTTTATATATTCACTTGAAGATAGTAATGAAGAGAAACCAATGACATGTTCTCAACAAGAGAATGTTCAATTATAACATCCTATAGAAAGAAGACAGTCGGTCTGTATCAGTTTTGACAACAATAAATAACATGAAGAAAATACTAAATCAGTTGAAGAAACTTTGCCCTTTTTTTTTCTTCATTTCAATTACTAAAGGAGAACTTTCATAGTGTTATAAGTTAGTAGTCTCATAGTATTGACGTCAAACATGAGGAAAACAATGAGTTCGTTGATGGAAACCCTATACCCTTATCATTTTTCTTCATTTGGACTATTGAAAGAAAATTATAATATTACTAATGAAGCAGGGAAGCACGCTGACAACATAAATTGGAAGCAACCTTCTAATGGATTTGGTGACCATGTTACTTGTTATATGGAAGACTTTTTTAGTTCAAAATCACAACCATTGAGTAACCATGAGATTGAAGATGTAATTGAAGGGTTGAAACATGAAGAGAATTGTGAATTAATTCAAGGTAGTTATGTGCCATTAAGTTTTGGTTCATTGTATTTCTTGAAGAAAAATGTTAAAACTGTTATGAAACCAGCTCACAAAAAGATAGAAAACATAGATGAATGCCTGAGAAATAAGCCTCTTCGAGGGGGCAACCTCCTTTACATTACACAAATGAACAATTCTTGGATGATACAAATGACAGGGCCTCCTTTCTATATATAGGAGTCCAAGGGGTTATACCGACATAACAATGATACTGTAAGGGCACAATAATAAAAATAGTGGGCTTCTATGGGGCATAAAAATAAAAATATGGGGACTACATGGGCACAAAAATATAATAAGGGGGTTGTACTAATAACAATAAGCGGTTACACTAGTAGTATAGGGACCTAACATGCCCCTCTCCTTCAAAAAGTGTTGTCCTCAACGCTTGAGTAGTTCTTGATGCTTCTGTATAAATTCATGTCCTCCCATGTGCAATATTCGGCAAATAAGCTCTTCCACTTGATGAGATACTATGAAATTGATCTATTTTGTAGCTTTCGATTTCTCGGTTCTGTGACTACTTCAGGTTCCAATATGATTTTTCCTTCCTTTTCAAGTTATCGCAATATTGTTTGAACTGGGATCTTCTGCAACTTTTGAATGAGTTCCCACTCCTTTAGGCATATGGATGTATGTAAGGCCTGATGTTTCGAGGAACACTTCGTGGAATAGAATGAATAGCATGATCATGATCACGAATAGGTGGGAGGCCTTTGGGAGTCTCAAATACCTAAATGTCTCAGATTATATCTCCCAAAATATAGCGAGACAAGATCCAAAATTCAGAGCCGAGGTTCAAACTGATTTCTTCTCAAATGGGTTTTTTTTTTAGCTTTTGAAACTTCGTAGAGAAATAGTTATAGCGAAAATCCCACAATGACCTGTTTTAGTTGAAATTTTGGAACTTGCAAAAACCCTAACTTCCTCAAATCATATCTCTGAAAATATAGAGAGAAAGCTTTGAAATTCAGACCCGAGGTTTAGCACGAGTTCATTTCAAATGGGTTTTTTTCGCTTCTGAAACATCGTAGAAAACAAGTTATAGCGAAAATTCCACGATGACCTATTTGGAGGAGGGAAACCCTAGAATCCAAATCTCTGATACCAAATGTTATGAAACCAGCTCTGATACCAAATTTAGGGTTTTTGCAGACCCCCGAATTACATTCCAAACAGGCCACCTTGGAAAAATTGTCATAACTGTCTCTTTGAGCATCATATTGAAATTGCATAAGAAGTTATATAAAGACAACGGACTTTAGTTTACCTAAAAAAAACTAACACTAAAGAAAAGGATGTTGAGCTTTGAAAAATTCATATAGTCTTTTCAGAACCAATACACAATAAATTGCTACAACCCTCTTCGGTTTTAATGATCTAATAGCCGATTTTTTGGATGGTTTCTGTAGTCAAATTTATCCTCCTTTAGATAGTTCTCAGCCTGAAAACATGGGTCATGAAAACTTATTTTTGCAACCAATATCATTTTCTTGTTCAACAGTGGTTTCATCACAAAGGTCACATGAAGATTTGCAGTCTTATCATGACAACTATAAGATGAAATTGCATGAAAGAAAGGATTTAGATAAAAGTTTGTATTCATGGTATGTAGACCACATAAAGAAGAATTGCAATATGCTAGATAAGATGAACTTTAATGTTCATTCATTTGAGGATCCTTTTGTAGCGTTATTGGAGTTGGCAAGTGGGCCTAAGTTCTTGAATTTTATCAAAGTTAAATTAGCTTGAATTTTTTTACTGGAGTCATTATTTAGTAGGTTTTATATTTTTCTTGTGAACAAGCACATGCAGAGAACTCAACCAATGGATAAAGTGATTGTGTGGTTAAACATGTTGTTTGAATTCACTAAATCAAGTAGCTTGTGGATTAATTAGAGTGAGTATGTGTGATGAATAATCTCAACACCCTGATCATTATTTTCGTTTTTAGTTTGCATTTGGCTTCAATTGGAGAAGGTTGCAGGTTAGAGAATATTGCAGTTGGGAGCAACCCAATGGGTTAGGCTACTAGTCTACGATGTTCTTGGCACCTCATAGGGAGGATGCCATCCCCATTGGAGACAATGTTAGAGTCCTATATTATAGGAAACATAGTCATTTTTCTCTCATTATTCATTTGAGGTCATTTTTGTAAATATCAATGTTGGTTTCATGAGTGATATGGTCTAGAGGGGTCTATTTGTCATAATTCAAAGTGTAATGTCATGAGGGATCATCATTAAAAGGGTAATCATAAGGGGTCAAGTTAAATAGGTATAGTGGTCAAGTTGCATCAAGGTAATCATGAGAAAGATTGTGTTGTCACGCTTTTTCATCTTGGGCACATAATTATAGGTGTTTTGAGTTAGTTTATGTGTCAAATCATGACTGGTCATGACATCAGCAAGGGTACAACGACCTGTAGTACAAGTGTTACGCTTTTTTTTTCCAAATTCAAAATCATGATTATCGCCATAAACTCTGCTCTTGATTATCATGGGAGGTTATTTGCATGGTTAGATTCATCCAATATCTCTCCTCTTTATCATTCTCATCAGAAGCTCGGTGTGTGGTCATTCTTATTCGCTGCACAAAGGAGGTAGGGGAGGCACCACACTTTTGCTCCAAGAAGAAGGTTTGAGGTTTGAAGGTTTTCATTTGGCCTAGGAGCATTCTTACAAGTTTAAAATGTTGAATGGGTCATTACATGCCATCCCAGTACCCTCAGCATGTCAGATGATGGTCGAAGGTAGTATAAGCTTGGAGCGCTACACTTTTACAAAATCACCATATTTTCACCATATCTCTTAAAACATGCACACATTTTCCATGAAATTTTTATAGTAGATTATATGGGGGTGATATGAATAAGCCCACTTAATTTGAGGCCAAAATGCTTCATGATTTTCAAGAAACAAGCCACCATAATCTACATCCATTTTTTCATTCTCTCAAAATCCGTGAGTCGAATTTGGCTCAATGTTTTTTTGGAGAAGTTTTATGATGATACTAACTTGATGTGAAAAAACCAGCTCAATATGTCTTACAATTTAGGAGATATTAAAAAAAATAGCAGTCACTGTCCTTCTCTACTGCGTTTTTGGGTGTGGAGATGAATGTTTGGTATTTTTTATGAAGAAAGGCTTGAGGGAGGTATGTGATATGATCATTTCAGTGTTAGCATCATCATCCAAGTGTGAAGCTTATATAAAAACATCACCACTCAAGCTATGAAAAGGAGGCAGGGGCGCTGCATTTCCACAAAGTATTGCATTTCTCACAAACCGATGGTCAAATCTCTATCACAAGTGAAAACTTAAGCTTATTTCAATACCCTGGTTTTGAATTGTTACCCAATTACATGCATGAGCTAAGAAAATAACATAAAAACCTGCAAGACACCATTTTCATTATCAGTGTGCTTTTTCTTATTTCGTCGCATTTTCTCCTAATCGTTGCGCTTCCACACAATGCTCCATCTTTTGCACTTGCCTTTTTCGAACTGTAAAAATTTGATTTTCAGCCTCCAATATAAATATACTCAATCCATTACACTGAATTAAAGCTCCTTTTCATAAATTTGTGTGCTTAAGAAGTGTTTGAAAGCCCATTTTCTCGTGCGTTGTGCTTATGGCATTGCGCCTATCCCTCTAAATTTTCTACCACCAGTATCAAACATTTGCAAGTTGTTTTGGGGTTTTTCTGAAGAAGGTTTGTGTTTATTAGTTTCTTTTGTATAATTTCTTTCCTAATCATCATCAAAGGTTAATTTGGAGATTCCTTGTCATTACTCTTACACTGGTTGCACAAAACAAGTTTTCCTTAAACCTTAGTCTATTCAATGTTGCAAAACAAGCATCATGTCAACTGTAGAGGAAATAACTAAGAGCCACTAAAATAATTGGAAGAGAAAGATAGGGGAAGATTAGACCTATTCATTGAGGTGGCCAAAAATTGAATGTTGGAAGGGGTGAAGTAACACAATTTTATCTTTTGGCTTTTACCTAAAAAGTATGCTTGTTTATATGGTTGGGGTTACAGGTGATATTGTTTGGCACAAAGTTCCCCTAACGACCAGAACTCTAAAACTATTTTGAAGAAGCATCTTCGTTAAATTTTGTGCTCTAGCTAGCATTAGTGTTTTTTATGTAAAGTTGGGCATTTTGCATTATTGGTCAAGGGACGATGGAATGGGGTATATAGCATGGTCATTACAGTGTCGACATCCTCATTAGTGGTTTCATCTTGTCTACAAACATCCTTGACCACTTAAACTATAAAAAGAAGATGGTGTTGTGCTTCTGAGACAAACGCTACACTTTTTGCTACAAGAGGATTTGTCAGAGTTTGAGGTTTTGTATGGTAAAGGAAAGATTCTAAAGGGTAAGGTGTCCATATGTAGGTTTATTTGCAAGTGTTGGAGCTATCAATTAGCTCAGGAACCTACTAGAATCCTTTCAACCATCAAGAATTGCGCTTTTGCGCTGCATTTTTGCAGTTCTGGAAGTTTGGGAGTTTGTGCAGTGCCAGGCATTGCGTCTCCAAACAAAGTTACTTTTGAGCGACTTATGTTAGTCTAAACATGATGTAATTTGTTTTTTAGGTGTTATTAATTGTAATAAAACATTTTCATACTCACAATATTGATTTGGGGCTAAGGAATTAATGTAAAGTGTTTAGAAAAGATGTATTTATGCATTCCCTAGTTTTAGGCAGTTATGTGATATATTCTCTAAAAACAATTCCTATGTCAGATCTTGATGGTGTTGTGCTTCTTTCATGTTGTAAGTTTGTCTTATGATATTTGCATCTCTTGTATGTATGTCTTCATTCTTGGATGAACTAGAACTTAATTCATAGTTCATCTAAAGGGTGCTCTGATTTAGTTTTACCAAGTGATCTATGTTTTCTTCTTAATACGACATTCAAAATTTATCTCTAGTTTGATACTCATTATGTTTCTTCCATTTTTCTCACACTCACCCTCCTACAATGAATTAATTCCATCACCAAGACTGCCTACCTTGCCCCTATGGAAAAACCCTTTCTCTCTTCATCTATCACAAGACAAATAATCAATCTGCCATGACTCCATGCCCAATGGAGCTGTCTCCTTTTTTACCAGCAAACCATTGAAAATCAGACATTATTGAACACTATACCTAGCCTAATATAAGATTAGTTGAACAACCTAAGTGAGAGAGCCCTCTTTAAGGCTAGAAGATCTAGATTCTAGCCTAAAAGTGGTTTGTGATTACCTCTGAATTTCTCTCGTTAGCCTATGGAAATTACGTAGTGCTAACACACATGAGAGAATTCCAACTTTGAAAAAACACCTCAAAGAAATACAAATGACTATGTCAAAAATAAAACAAGGATGGCAACAAAACAAGGAGTGCAACATACTCATTGATCTTCTCAATTCATAGATCACTAAGACCATATGTAAGGAATATGTAAGATGTAGAAATTTAAGAACCTACACTTATTTTAAAGTGTAAAGATTTTTTTTTTTTAAATAACATTTTCCTTTATAATTTTGACGGACTAGTTTTTGAATAATGAAAATTAGTAAATATTTTAAAAGGTTAGAAAATTAACTCATAAATTA
>APFE030755302.1:0-21018 GCA_000404065.3 Pinus taeda
TAAAAACATTCAAATAAGCTAACAATTCCTTTGCTAAAAAACATAATGATTTTTTAATGACTTAATGAAATGTTGACTTCCTTACATATAATAAGTAAATTTTCCAAATTCTCCATATACCCTACAAAATTATTCCCATAGATAGTAAAATCATCCATATAAGCTTCTACAAAATCATGGATCAAGTGAGAGATACAAGGAATTATGCAAAAAAAAGGGCATTCCATGTAAGTATACATAACCTATGGACATGTAAAAGTTATCTTATATTCATCTTTTTATGCAGGTGGAATGTGATTGTATGTGTTGAAACCATGAAGGAAAGAGAAATACTTCTTCCCTTCTAATCTATTTAATACTTGATCATTAAATGGTAGTGAGAAATGATCATTAGAGTTTCTTTATTTAATTATCCATAATCTATGCATACTCTCCAATTTTAAGTTTTCTTAGGCACAGTAAGTAAGGGTGAAACCCATTGGATATCTCAACTGAGGTAAAGATATCTCTGACGTAAATAAAATTGACATTGAGAAATTTTTGTAACTCATCTTTAACAATCTCCCTCATATTATGATTGATCATTCCTTATGGTTGTCCTACAGCTTTGACACTCTCTTGTATGTAAATTTTACAAATACATCTAATTGAATTAATTCCTTTCATGTCAATATATTCCCATGCAAATATAGAGAAATGTTTTTGTAGCATATTTATTAACTATTTCTTTCTAAATTCCTCGAAGTTATTGTTAATGTTTAATGTCTTAAGTGGATAAATTTCTATAAGAAAATTGCCGAACTTTTCCATTGAGTTTAATAACATTTTAGATTGTGAAGATGAAAGGAATTCAATATTGAATTCTTCTTGAAAGTTTTTCTCTAATATATGCACACAATAATTTTGTTCACAATATGATGAAAAATGATGATTATTCATTAAATTCACTAGTTAATCTTCCCCATAATTTTTTGAGATAGTTAAAACTAGTTTATATCTTCATCAACAATTTCCATAATCTCCTTCAATTAATTTCCTATTCTATATTTGAATTATTTTTCTTAATTGCACATATGCTATGAATATTTTAGTAGTATTTCCACTAGAAATGAACATATCACTAGACCTAGAACTTATGAATGCATCAATATTAGCTAACCATGACCTACCAAAAATAATGGATCTCAACATATATTAGTTTTGGGAGTTAGTATCATAAAATAAATAGGATACTCCCATGGATATAGGAGTACTTATACATATTCTAATATACCCTTACATTTGAGAACATCTCTATCTTCTAATTCCAATAAAGAAGGATTACATTGAATATTACTTAATTTCACCTTATCCATCCTATTATTTTGAAATAATATTTATATTTGGACATAATACAATCAAAGTGTATGAAATCCTTTACAATTGGATTAAGTGGATCGAAGTATTTTTCATTTTTTGGTTTTAGCATCATAATGCTTTCAATATTTCTGATCAATTTCATTCTTTAGAATTATTGTCATTTTCTTCTAGGATTTTCAATACACAACTCCTTTATTTATTTTGGAAAAATAAGGATTTTCTTTGAAGGTTGAGGCAATGGAATTTTGATCCAAATATTTTCCAATTCATCTAACATGTTATAATCAGGTAAAACTATTTTCTTATCTATATCTTCATCAATTTGTAATCTCTTAGAAAAGGGAGGATTTGGTAATGAAATAGATCATTTCTTAGCTAAACTAAATGTAGGAATTGATTTTATTTTGATTTCCTCTATTAGTGTATGAACATATTCCTTCTTAGGAGTAATTTCTTGTTGAGGATTTTCCTTCAGGAGATTTATCCTCTTTATATTCTGAATGACAACAAGGGGTATTTTATTATATAGAAATTGGGGAGATCTAACTTGGACACCATTTAAATATAGAAGAGCTATTATATAAGCTTGAAACATTTGGGCTTGCATATTATAAATCCATTATGTTAGATTTTAAGCTTTTTGGTTGTTTCTTGGAGTAGCATGATATGAATTATCCACAGTAACCTTTCAAACCCCAAATGGGTCTATCATCAACACTAATCTAGTATAAATAAACCTAAATCTTGATAAATTTTTATAAAGAAGGCTACTAAATATTATAATAATTTTAGTTTAGTTAATTAATTTATTTTTAATTAATTAATTTTATATTAATTATTTTAGTTTTGATTAATTAATTTTTATTTTATTTTATTGTTTTTACTTAATGGATTTAAATATGTAGATTATTAATCCTTTTAACTCTCTTGATTATAGGTTAATTTTATTGTCCTTTCTATTAATTTTCTTATTTTTGTTTTATTTAACCTAAGAATCTAAAAATATATTTTAATTAATATAACTAATTCATAAATTATTTTAATTAATCAAATAATTAATTATAATTTTATTTATTGTTTTGATTATTATTTTTATTTTATTTTAGTTAATTAATCCTATGTAACAAATAAACATTTTTATTTAATTAATTCAATTAATTAATTTATTTGATTTGATTACTTAATATAATTCATAATTTTGTTATAATTTTATTATTATCTTTTTCCAAATTTTTCATTGTTAATTTTATTTAACCATAATTGTTTAATTGATAAAATAAGTAAAGTTCTACTTTCATCAGTTCATCAATTAATTAACTATTTTTATTCTTTAATTTATCTTATTTGCTAAATGTTAATTTTATTTACTTTATTTTTATTTAATTTATTTTATTTTATTTTTTTTTAAATTCATTTAATTAATTAAAACATATATATATATATATAATGATAATTAGTAATTTATTTTAATTTAATTAATTTAATTTAACTCTTTTAATTGATTAATGTAATTTAATTAGTTTAATTTAATTAAAATTAAATTAAATTAATTTATTAATTTTACTAACCTTATTAATTTCTAAACCCTATGATACTATGCTTCTAAAGATTTGGAGGGATTTTATTTCTCTAATGAGGGGAAGCCAATGTCCACTAATCTCACTCCCATTTTCTTATGAGGAAATTTCATAATTTGGATTCACTCTCTCGTTTTTCTTTTTTTTTTATAATTATCCTGTCTAGCAATTATTTTAGCATCTTCTAGACACACATGATGTTTGGTTTTGGATGCGTGTTCGCCAAGGACTCATGTAGGGGATCTCCCATTCTTTATATGTGATCCATGCTCCTTACGTCTTATATTCTTAGAGACCTAGAGACCGACATGTTTCCCCAATATAACTCTTGCCACAAAGCAATAAATCTTGTACACACCCTTGAGCTCTTGATGATCAAAGTTATCCTTGACTCACTTCATCATTTGCCTTATTGTTCCACATGTTGTAAATTGAGTGTTTATGTTATTCTTTCTTAAAAATTTTGCAATCTTATCCGTAATCCCTTGGATGAATGGAAGGTATAATAAACTCTTTGTATCCTAGGTTTTTGAAGACCGAGGTTAAATGTTCAATCTCCTCATTTAGGTGATCCGCGTGAGAAATCTTAAGAGCCCTAAGAGATAAAGTGTTTAAGGCCCCAGTTTTTTTGGATGGATGATGGTATGAGTCAGCATGAAGATAGCTATGAGTATGTGTTCTCTTTCTATAGAGCTGGTGTCCCAAAGTTCCGTCCTCTTTTCTACTGATGAGAACATCAAGAAAGGGGATTTTACTGTTCTCTTCAAGCTCCATAGTAAATTGTATTTCACGGGATATAGAGTTAAGATGATTGAAAAACTTCTTTAATTCAACCTTGCCATGAGTCCATTTTAAGTTTGTGCCATCAACAAATCTTTTCCACCAAGCTCGTTTCAAAGGGTATGAGTCAAAGGCTTTCCTTTCGAAGTACTCCATGTCTAAGTTGGCGATAATAGGTGAGAGCGGAGAACCCATGGCGACTCGTGATATTTGTTCATAATAATGGTCTTGAGAGCTGAAAAAAATGGACCATAAAACAATTTCTGCAAGTTTTGTTGTTTTAATATCGGTGGCTATCTTTATAACATGAAAAACTTCATCTAGAGGAATCTTTGTAAACAAAGAAACCAGGTCAAACCTTACTAGAATATCATCCTTATCCACCCTTTCATTCTTAATAAGTTTTACAAAATCATTTGAGTCTTTTATAAAAGAGTCTGTGGTACCAACTAGAGGTTTTAGGATATTAGCTACATACTTAGCTAATTCATAGGTCGGGGAAGCAATGGTGTTAACTATAGGTTTAAGAGGGACCCCTTCCTTATGAATTTTTGGTAATCCATAGATTCAAGGTATAAATTCACAATATGGGATCAACTTATTTTTATTTTATCTTCAAGGTTAGTTTCCATGATGGCTTTCTCGACCTTTTTTATTACCTTGGGAATAGGGTTGGAGTTGATTCTTTTATAGCTTCCACAATTTAGATGCTCATCCACCTTATGAATGTAATGATCCTTATTTAACACAACACTGGCTCCTCCTTTATCATCCTTAAGCACAACTATCTTATCATTATTACGAAGTGATATAAGAGCCTCCCAACCCTCTTTATTTAAATTACTCCTTAGCCGATTAGATTTCAACATAACCAGGGAGCATTCCTATCTTAATATCTCCTTTTTATTTAATGAAAGGCCGTGAGTCCCTCAATGTTACAGATGATGCTTTCAAATGGAATGTTCTTGGGAGAGACCACGAATCCCACTCCTTTGCTAAGGGTATTAATCTCTTGAGGAGTGAGCATTACAGATGAGAGATTAACGACTCTCATATCATGTTTATTTGGAACATTGGGGATGTTAATAACAGACTTATTAGACTTATTAGAATATACCCAAAGATTATTGTCAACCATAGCGCCATCACTATTAATAATTCTACAACACGTATTAATTTTTGAATCAAGCTTTTTACCTTCTATGTTCCTTCTGCCTTTATATTTATTACCATTCTTGGCTACCTCATCTACGATTCTTCTAGCAATATTGCTATCCTTTATTATGGTTTTAATATCATACTTGTTTATGTTTATAAATCGATTGTTAAGGCACTTTATTTTTGGGATTAAGGAGTAGATAAGAAGGTAATTCATTTAATTGACGAAATGAAGTACATGGCAATTGAAACGGTTGACTTGTAGCCAGTTGAGGTTGGAATTATGGATGGGCACATTTTGGAGGTTTGGGTGCAGAATAATTTTGAGGTTGATATTGAGGATATTGTTGGAAATATTGAGGGTAGTCGATGTTTGTACCATAAGAACGTTGCCATCCCCTTGACCAAGATGAGTTTTGTGGTTCACGTGGCCAAGTTTTTCATATTAGGGTTGTGCTCCAATTACTTTCTCATTGTGCATAACAAGGAATTTCTCGATTAGGATATTCTCCCATAGCTATCTGACAAGGCTCCTAAGGTCTCCTATGAACAACATAACAAGGTTTTTTTGTTTGACGTGTCCCAACTTCCTTTTGGCAAATACACATCAGTCGTGATATTAAAGGGAAGTCCTTTGTAGCATGAATCTCTACACATATAAAAAAAAACAAATATTGTCAAGAGAACATTCTCATAATGAATGTTTCTTCCTACATCTAGGATAGAAAATAGAAAAAGTAACACTTTCACTTTTTTTCTTGTTTTGTACTCTTAACATATCAATTTTTTCACTATTCTTGAGGACCACATGGTTGAGGGCTCATATGGAGTTTCCACCCTATCTAATCAGCCTTTCGGATGTAGAACAAGATATCTTCATCGTCAAAGGTAAGAACTGGAACTGGAGGAGATGGGCATCTATTTCGTCACTGGATTATCCTTCCAAAGAGAAGAAACTCAAGTCTTTGGATCTTGCTAAGGAGGTGAGAGTACCAGGAGTATAGTCCAGAGATAGTGTCTTGGTGCCGAGATAACCAACAAAGGAAAGGTGAATATTGCAAAAATCACCAACAACCTCATTCTGAGAATAACTTTGTTCACCATGGTAGTTGTATCTAGAACATAATATGTGCATGAGGCTTCCAAGTCTCAGTTTGGGTATGCTATCACATGTTTGACCCCCACAATCTTCAACTAGTGTAGAGGCATCTTTGCAAACATGAAGTGACAATTGAACAAGGGTAAGCACAAACACCTGAAGCAGTTCGGGTCTGGTTGTATACGGGTCACCTTCTTCTTGGAGTGAGTGCTCATCTTCTAGTATCAGTGGGTAGAATTACCACATCCTACCCCACGAGATCTGAGGCTCCTAAGATGGAGCCAACTCATGCCTCGAGGAGGCATAGGTCAACATATGTATTATCCACCACAGTTATTCACTTGGCTTGAATGGTAACAGCTTGTGGTAGATGGCTACACTTTGTCTGACACAAATTTTAGAGGGGATCAAGATTTTCCTCTCCCATTAGGTGAACAGTGGACCAACCCACGTAAAAAATTGTTTTTGATTTTTTCAAGCTTTATGATTTTTATAAAAATGTAAGATAAGACTCAACTTATGATAAATGTGCAGATGTGGGACTAGAGAGACCACGAGATGTGCTATCAATAATACGCTGAGCTGCCCACGATAGTGAGTGAAGACTACAAGGAAGAGGCTGACCCCTTGGGAAATATGGAGTGCAATCTAGTCTTTTACACATTTTGTAGGGTTTTAAAGCCAAATGTCCGAGAACACTCTATTTTTTGACATTTTGTTGTAAACACTGAGGAAGATGTCATATATATATGCATTTTTTATTTCTACTTAGGCGTTCATAACATGATTTTATTTTTACAAATGATGTAAATGTCTATCAAAACAAAATTTGCCAATGCATCACTTAATGTATTTAAATTATGTGGAATATGTTGATATGTAATGTAATCAAAATTTATTTCGAGCAATGTAACACATAGATACATATGCAATATTTATGGATTTCTTACTGAGTAATGATTGTTTAATTATAACACAACTTGCTTTGAATCCAAATTGACAACTATATCCATAATTCCAAGAGAAACTGCTTCTCACAAGAGTTCAATAACTCCACTTTATTCAACAATATTATTGGTTCTTCAAACAAGCAAGATACCTTGTAAGTTAATCAACTCATCATTAGGGTCATAGAGTACCCACGTTGTGGAAGAGAGGTTCTGTGTCCTACAATAAGCACCATCAAAAGAACCAATGTAATGACTTGATGACATCTCCAAACCGAGTTTGCAAAGAAAGAAAATAGATGGTAATGGAAAGGGTTCTTTTAAGATAGTGAGAGTCTCTTTTAGCAAGCGACTAACATCAGATCGCAAGGGACAATCCTTAGTGTAATGATCCTCCTCACAGATGAGGCAAGGATAATTCTACTTTCTTCGAGAATCATCATCAACACAAGATTTAGGAGAGTCCCCTTTTGGGGCATCAACTTTGGCCTTAGCTTTTGATGAGAACTAGTATTGTAGCAAGAAAGATGCAACTCTTGGAGCTACCAGCTTTACTTTATCAACCTAGGGTTTGTATAAACTTCGAGGTGACAGTGTTGTGTACATAAGTGAACTTGATGGTTCTCCCTCTTGTTATTGTTCAACTCGCGAGAGAGCACTAGGGTTTTCAGGTCATACTTCTATGGATTCAGAATAATATTGATTTCTAATCAAAGAAAGAGGAATCTACTCTAAGATAAATCTTGTCTACTGCAATAAGGAAAATGACTTAAATCCTATGCTAAGAAACACCATTCGATAACTAACTACTGAGAAACTATGCTTTACAAGAATGTCAAGCTAACATGTATGAAATGCTATTGTCCAAAGCATGGAATTTCAAAACATCAAACACCATTGTTATGCATGTAAAAGACTGAAATATATTTGTTGCTTTCTTTTTATTATATTTATCGAAAATAAACTGTGAACCCTAATCTCTTTTGGTGATATGGAAGGAGGATTATGGATTTTGGAGAATGGTTAGGAGGTTTGGGAGACCCTTAGTTACCCTTCTGTTGCTTCCTACAGTTTTTTGCTCAATTTTGGCTTCAAAACAAGCCACTACACGAAAACCTACTTGACGTACTAAAAACCTACTTGATTCCGTGTATTTCTACAAGATATAGCAGAGAGGAGAATGATTGGTGCTAGAGGTGATTGAAGGCTTAGGGAAGGTGGCTGATAGGTGGAATGGAGTGAGAAAATTTCGATGGTCACTAAGAACTCAAAACCATGTTTAGGGGATGTTTGGGTTTGCTCAACATGCTTGGAGGAGTTTCTATGTAAAATGATGAAATTGGTGAAGGTCTTGTTGGAAGCAAGGAATGATTATGGATGGATGAAGTTGGAAGGTGGTTTCTTACTATGGGATATCTCTCTACTAATGAAACACTTTCTCTAAATCAAACATTGTTATTTTCCAAGAAATCATGTAAATAAGAAGAACTATAATAAGCTATAAAAACAAAGTTTAATGAGTTAACTGTCTACTTCATGCATGAGGAAAATTTCAAAATGAAATGGAATTATTCATGATATCTATTGCAATACTAAAGCTGGAAGAATGGTAGTTAATTCCTACACATGCAAACTTATAAAATGCTAGTTCAGGTACAGTAAATCCTAAATTTGATGAGAAAATAGAAATCTATCTTTTTGGGGCTTCATAGGGGTCGTTTCCTCAAATCATGATCCGTGAAGGAAGAGGTAAGGTCAAGACATCTACTAGCATCTTTTTTATGCTTGTTTCCCCTTGTAGCCTGCTACTGAAGTAGAGCACAAATGGAAAAAAACTAATAAAAAATTAATCAAATCTACATTGCCTGCAATGAAATACTTCTAAGGATAGTTTAATCATGAATGTATGAAACCAATATAAGCATATAGATACAAGAAGAGTAGACTATCCTTCTAGGGTTGGGCCCTAACCAAAGAGCTTCATCCCTATGAGTTAAACCAATACTCGATCATAAAAGTGCTCATTCTAATCAACAAAAGAGAAAATTCCAAAGCAATGTATTCCACAAGTCTCGAGCTCAAAAATAACTAGTGTTTATACAAAAAAAATTGAATCCTAGTGAGGCTCTAGGCATATTTATTATACAATTAAAGTCCCCAATGACTTCCTTAAATCTAGGGAGGATTGACTCCCAAACTCAAGATCAACTAAGTCTTTGACTATCACTTGCTCGGCTACCTTTTGATCTTCATGACTTGGCTGCTTGCAATCTAAGTTGGTGTGATTAATGGAGGAATAATTGGATGAGGGAGGATTAAATGAGGAGGATTTACCTCCTACAATCTCTCTTCCTTGTCCCATTTAGGTTACAAACCTTAATCTTGCCAAAATTCCTCGATTTTCGTTTTCAAACCTACATTCAATGCATATTAGTCCACTAGGCATAACATCGCACTTTAACTCATGTCATTAAACAAAATTAATCAAAAGATGTAATAAATTGTGAGAAGAGTTGATTTGACTAAGCTAGGAGGTGACTTAAGGTCCATATAGTTACCCAATGATGAGGTTAATCATGACCCCCATATTGAAGGTGTTTCTCCTCCTCTCAGCAACTCAATCAATATCCATGTCTTTCACAACTCTAGTGGCCTCCCTGACATCCCATGTTTCTGTTGTGGTTTCCTCTTCTTATGTAAGAATCCTACCTTCCTCTCTACCTCCTCCCACTGCTTTTTCTCTTCCTATTCCTTCTCTCCTTCTAACATCCCCAAGAGAAGTGGTGGATTGAGTCTCAAGACAATCCAATTGAGTTTGAACCTTTGGATGGTTTGTTTGTGCATGGGTGTCATGTTCAATGCTTCACTCATCCTTTGAGGAGAATGGTACTCTCTGATTTTCAAACTATATGGTAAAGTATTCCATCTCCTTTGTAAATATTGCATGCTATCATCCCCTAACAATGTAAACATATTCTCAAAATGTGTAATTGCTTGCTCTTGGGGAGGAAGATACATGGCTGCAAGTTGAGGATCATTTGCAATTAAATTTTATGTTCTAATGACATCCATTGGACTCGACTAGTTAGCTCTTATCATGAGAGGCTCAATTTTTTCCACTGCGAATATCTTCTTCATTTTTGTAGCCTTTCCTTCCTCATGGTTCACCCATGATGCCAAACCCACCAACTGTAAATTTGCCAACTTTTGATTAGGGTTGCATACATTCATATATGTCATAGCCATGTTATGCAACTAGAGCTTAGACATATCCATATACTATAATGTACTTTTATCACAGAGTTCAATGAAATATCTTTAATCTTAGTATGCATAGTGACTCTCTATGCAAGGGTCTTGATTTAGAATAGTATTCATTGTTCCTTAAGGTATAGTGCATAGGACTTAGTTGGCATCGTGCACTGGATGGATTCCAAAGATAGAGTGGCCATGGATAACAAATGATTCTTTATTTCTTGCAGTTTTCGCTTCAACCATGCATTTTTTGTCTCCAATTCAGTTTTCATTATGGCCTGAATGTCCCTCAGGCTACTTAGTTTTCTACCCATCTCCTTGAGCTCCTTCACTCCCTTCAACTTGGTAATCTACATCCATCTATGTGTTCTATCTCTTTCTTTCTCGATATCAAAGAATAATGGAATGGAAAATCTTTGTGGAATGACCCTCTTCCTCTCAATAAATCTGTAGTAGGAGTCAAGGTTAGGTTGAGCACTAGGTTCCCTTAGTTGTGGGTCCTCTCTCCATGTTTCTAGCTTCTTACTTCCTTCCTCATCCAATTTTTAAGTTTCCTGTAGGTTCAATAGAGTTTCTTGTAGGACTACCTCTACTTCTTGTAGGTCCCGCTGTGTATCATGTAGGATGTCTTTTCCTTTGGATCAGGTGGATCCAGTTATAGGCCCTCTCACATAGGTGATAGGAGGCTTAGGTGAGGTTTGTGCTGAGGATCCTTCTTCTTGAGTTTTTATAAGTGGAGCCATCTTCTCTTGCTATTTAGGTGAGTCCACAATAGTAATGGGAACCTTGGTTGGAGTCTGTGGTTTTCCCTGCCTTATCGTGAACCTTGCTTGGAAATTGGGGTTTTCTTGTTCTAAAGTATAAGTGGGTTTGCCTCTATCATTTTCCTTTTTATTTTATAGGGGTGCTGAGGGCATTGAGGGCAATTGTTGTCTCTTTCTCAGTGGGTTCTGGAGACACCCTAGGTGACTCCTCCTTGTCTTTTGCCTCTTCATTTCCATTTCCCTTCTCACCTTTGTATTTCACCTCTTCTTCTCCTTCGAGATCCTAATCTTGTTTATCAATGTCCTCCTTAACATCTTCCTCTATTTCTTCATCACCTTCTTTCTCTTTCTCTTCCTCTTCATCCTCATCTATCTCCTATACATACTTCTTTGCTTCTTCTCCACCTATTCCAAACTCTTCTCTGTCTCTTTTACTCACAATAGGGCTAATATCATATGTGAGGGCTTTGATATCCTCATTTGTCAACATGTCTCTAAAAATTTCCCATTGGATAGGAATTTTGGGGTTTTGGAGGGCATCTTTTATATAATTCTAATTAACCCATGGTGGGGAAACTATTGGTACTCTCCTTCCTAAAACTTTATGCTTGTATCTATCAGTGATTGCAAAAGGAAGTATGGTATGCTAACGATATGGTGAGGAGGTGTTTCTACTCCAAACCTACATTCTCCAAACACCCTAAAGTGATAACCATAAACCACACTATACCTATTTTATAAGGTGGTAGCTTACCTCATTCCAGGGATATGGTAGGCTTGTTCTCCTTACTCCATTCTGGTCTTCAATGGGCTTCTCTTGCTCTAAAGAGAATTTTTTTTTGGCAGTTTGGCTATTACCCTTGTCTTCCTTTCTCCAACACAACCCTAGGGGAAGTGTGGTAATTCTGCTTATGAGTTCAAGGGCGAACTCTCTGGGGGGCCCCTCACCACAACAGTGACATGGGTTCTTGTTAGTGGAGTGATGGAGAGAGCAAAATATCCGGCTACTCCATCATCATACCCTCTTAATTTCTCAAAATACCCCATCCAATTATGCCTAGTGAATATTTGTAGCACAGAAGGGTGTAGGTGAATCCTCATAGTGTTGATGGGCTCCCATCTATGAAATCCCCCTATGATTTTGTCTCATGAACTTTGAGGAGAAGATATGTATGGTAAAAATTTTAATGAAGGAGGAAATGGGACTACAATACTTGTGTAACTATTTGCTTACACAACTATCAAATTTAATCAAATTGGGAGATTTTTCTGTTCGTTTCACATGGAAAAATGGACAGAAATGTAGAGCCTACCTCCTTATGGTGCTTGTTGTAGCAAACCTCTATGTTTCCTTCTATGAAACTACTCGCTTCCAATCCTGTAGACTGCCTTATTGTGTCGTGTAGGATTCCCCATGTGATCTTTTAGGAAATCCTGTGCACAATCAAGATGATTTTTTTCTCTTCCGTAGGTTTTTTCGGCACGAGAGCGACTTTTCTAGAGTGATCCTTGAGAATATGAATGCATGAGTGCATGAGGATCAACCTTTATTTCCTCTTATCGTAGAGTTCAGTGAGGTGGTGTGCTAGAAGCTGAGGTACGATTTTTCCCATTTTTGGACCATTGGTCCCCATTAACACATCACCATTCCCCTCTCCTCATAATCAACTCCTACTTTGGGAATCTATAGCTCAACTACTTCTAATGTCATTCTATTTTCTTTGACTTGACAGCTGCCACATGTGTGGGGACTAACTGTTTTGTCCTCATTGACTGAATGAAGTTGGCCAGGTTAACTGTCCACCTTTCACTTATAAACCAACTCATCCACAATCTTTACATATTTTAATTAGATTATGCAAATGATAGAGTGAAGCAAGATACTTCGATATGGTGCTAATACCTTGCTGCAATTTTTTGAGGACATGATGTGCTTGTTCTGTGTCGGTTGCATGTTATTTCTTACTCCTTATATATATATATATATATCTTTCCTTCTTGATTTCCTTGATGTGCAGGTACCTTGTGTTCACGATGAATGTGCTACTACTACTCTCAAGCTTCTTCTACCCTTGGATCTTCATGTTGGAAGCTTGCTCCGACGTATGATTTTTATTCTATGGGATAGGTAGCTACATGATTTCCTACAGAATGTGTTGTAGCTACTTCTCCCTCAAAATTTTAATTGTTTCCACTGCTGGGACTTGAGGATGATGACATGGATAGAGAGGAGGCCTAGAAGTGTGAATAATGAGAAATACACTCATGTGGTGCCCTCCTCTACTCTATGTTTCATCTTTTCTCTATGTCTTCTCTTCAATACAATGAATTTTTCAAAAACTAATTGTTATTTAAGATGGATGCAGGGGCAATTATGCTGGAGAGAGGTATTTTTGATGTAGTGTTTTTTATTTTTGGACATGGGAAGGTCATTTCCTGGCCCTAGGGTTGCTCACTTTAGGATTCTGAAGCCACTGTAATTCCTACAAGATCATCTTGTAAGTTTTTAGGGGATCCTATAGGTTTAGAGGGAATCCTTTAGGTTTACAGGGAATCATCTAGAAAATATAGTACCCTTGCAAATTAAGGGAAATGAGTGAAAAAAATGAAAGCAATGGTGGAATCATGAAGGATAATGGATGGGGAAATACAAATATGGGTGGAATAGGTCCCTCTTTTATTCTCCTTTGCTCTCTCATTGTCCTCCTACTGACGTGGAACCAATTTTTCATGATTTTTCTTTTCTCTTTTATCTTTTCAATTTTTTTTTTCGAAAACAACTAGTCTGCCTCCAATAGGTTTTCATTCTTGTTTCTTGCCCTCGGCGCCTCAAGAGAGGTTTTCACCTAGATATAAATTTATTTCTCTTTTTGCTTTTTATTTTGGAAACCATTGGGCCACCACCAGAGGTATTCAACCTGATAATGGGACTGAGGCGCCTAATGGAGGCTTTCACCTCGGTTCTTATTTTTCATTTTTCTTTTCTCACTGACTTGCTGAGGGAGGAGCTAAAACTTGTTCCACCACCATCACTATTTTATTGATACCATCAATGAACTCTTGCCTTGACAATGGTCTCTTGTAAATATGCGTTATGTGCCCATTAACAAGTAAAGGGGTGGTCTCTACATCTATGGTTCTCATTTGCACTGAACCATTATCATGACATCTCTCTATGCCATAAGGCCCTAACCATATTTTTCTTAAATTTCCCATAAAGTATTTATATCTAGAATCATATAATAAGGCCTAATCACCTTCTTCAAATTACCTATCTTTGATGTTCCTATCATGCTAGATATTCCTCTAAATTTGAGTTGCCTCTATTTATAGGAGGGCCTGCGTTTTGAGCACATCTAAGCCATTCAACTCGAGTAATCTCTCTTTTTTGCATTGATGAGATCTAGATCTAGTTGGGCTGCCATCCTCAATGTGTTATACTCAAATTCAATGGACAATAGAGCCTTTTTCCTATAGACCAAATCCTAGGGTGTGAATCCAGTGGTGGTTTTCTATGTGGTATTATAGGCCCAGGTGGCTTTAGCTACTTTATCTACCCAATATTTCATGTTGTTGCTAACCACTTTGGTCACGATGCCCTCCAGCACTATGTTGGTGACCTCCGTTTGCTCATTAGCTTGTGCACGATAGGGAGTGTAGGTTCTATGCTTGTTCTTATTCTTGCTTAACAGGTCTTCAATCATGTTGGAGGTAAAATGCCTTGATCAGTGACGAGTTCTTTAGGGTACCCAAATTTGTGAAATACATTCTCCCTCAAGAACTCAACCACCTTCTCCTCTGTTGCTGGCTTAATTTCCTTAGTTTTAGTGCACTTACCCCGATAGTTAATGTACATAATGATATACTTGTTTTTCTTGGATTGAGCGTCAATAAGTTCCAACGAAGTCCGTGCCCCACTTTTCAAATGGCTCAAAAATCATTTTAGGTTGCAAAGTCATTTCATCTCTTGGAGTTCGCTTTCCCATCCTTTGGCACCAATCACATTTCAGGAAAAATATGCCAAAGTATTTAGGGGTACTCAGAATTCAGAAAGATGACTATAATGTTGTGTATCTCTCCAAAGGACCAAGTTGTACTCCTCAAGTATTTGATGAGTATGCACCACAATGTCCATGAGCGAGTGATGTTGTTCAAGCCCAAAATGGTGGATGATACTTATGTATCGGCACAACACCTCGAGAACATAGGTCTGAAAAGAGAGCAATTTAGTGGATCAAAGAAAAAAGACAAACAAGACGCTTCTAAGGGTGGGAAGAAGAAACAAAAACTGGGAAAGGATAAAAATATGGTAGCCACAACACATTAGTGAAAAAATAATAGTAACCACTACAACGTTGATGGCGATATAGAGCAGAGGTTTTGGAAGTTGCATAGAGAGCTAAACTCAAAGAACACGAAGAATGATAATAAGGAGAAGAATATCATGACCATTAATTCATACAACCAAGTTGAAAAAAGCTTAGACATGGATGAGAAGATCACCTATACATTAGTTCAAAAGGAGGTGAATCTGGGTATCCTTCAAGAACACGAAGGGAAAGAAATGACCAAACTCTTCCATGTAAAGATACAGGTCAACAAGATGAAGGTTGATGCTCTGTTTGACTCAGGATTGCAGGAAAATCTCATTGCAGTAGATCTAGACAAGATGTTAGGGATGGAGTGATCATCCGAACCCATATCCATTGGGATGGGTACATAAGGATGCAAAGCTTAAGGTAAAAAATTAGTGTAAACTTACATTTGTTATCAGTGTTTATTTTATTGATGAGGGAGATCTATATGTGGTTCCCCTTGATGTATGTGGAGTTGTGTTTTACAGTCCACACATGTACATGTGTGATGCTATATTCATGACGAGAGTTAACTACTACCATCTCATCAAGGATGAAATATTGTTCATCATCAACGTGCATAAATAAAAGTAAAAAGTTTCACTCGTAAGTGGCAATGAAGCCAATAAATTGATTAGATCGAGCAAGAAGTATGTTTTATTGCTTTTAAGAGAAAATTAGTCTATAGATGAGTCAATAAGAGTTAAGGTATCCTTAGAGGGGTGTACTAAGAAAAAGAAAACAACAATTGGGGGATTTCTTATAGGAATACAATGATGTGTTCCTAGAGCCTAAAGGGATACATCCTAAGAGAGAAGTGGAGCATGAGATCTAGCTATTTTCAGACTCCCCATTGCCAAATATTGGGTTCTACATGAAATATGCTATAGAAAAAAGTGAGGTGAAGAAATAGTTGCAACAACTATTGGAACAAGATGTCATTCGACTAAGTACATCACCATATGGGTCATCCATCATCATTGTGCCAAACAAGAATGGGACCTCACACATGTGTATAGATTATAGGGCATTGAATAAAATCATGCTCAATAAGAGATACCCCATGCCCTAGATAGACGATCTAATACATCAGTTGCAACAAACAAATTATTTCACTAAGCTAAACTCAAAGTCTCGATATCACCAGACTCTAGTCAAAGAAGAAGATACATGGAAGACCAGCTTCAAAAAGAGGCAAGGTTTGTATGAGTTGTTAGTTATGCCATTCATCCTCTATAATGCAATAACTAAATTTATGAATTTAATGAATGATGTATTATGCCATTTTATAGATTCATTTGTTATCGTCTATTTGGATGATATAATGGTATATAGTCCTACATGGGAGGAGAATAATTCACATTTGATACAGGTGCTCAAAACATTGTAGAAGCACAAGCTACTAGAGAATCTCAAGAAGTGTGAGTTTGCACAAGAGTCCTTGATGTATTTGGGATTTGTGATTGGTGGAGGATAATTGAAGATAGATCTTTCAAATATAGAGGTCATCATGAAATGGTTGGTCACTACAAATGTTACTAAGGTTATGAGTTTCATTGGAGCACCACAATACTTGGGGAGATTCATAGCCTTCTTTTCAGCAGTATCAATACCACTCCATGCCATAAAAACAAGTGGCAAGAGTTTCTAGCAGGGAAAAGGGTACTAGAAGGATTTTGATGAGTTAAAGAAGAAGATAAGTGAAGCACTGTTTCTGCATTACCAAACTTGCAATGGCCCTTTGAACTGGATACATATTTGACTAGTTATGTTATGGGAGTTGTCTTGATGCAAGTAGGAAGGCCTATTTTCTACCATTCTGAGAGTACCAAACAACACATCTATGTGATATTCTATAAATAACACATGTTTTTAATGTCATACACTTTCGAATTAAATCTCATGGGTAGAGATCTCAAGAACTTTTGAGCAATGATATATTTTTTCAAAACTTCACAAACTCCTCTAATCATATTGGTTACTTCATCAATTCCGAGAAATTATTCTTCCACGCTTTCTTCTCTATGTATTTTTAAGATTTGAAATCTCATTTTTAAGGTTTGATGTTTTTCCTTTCTAACTCATCTCCTTCATGACTTTGATTGAGATTGACCTATACTTCATTAGCAGACTTCTAGTACATAATTTTATGATTTCAGACTCACCAGCACAAAGAGAATGAAAGTCTTGGTTTTAGAAATATTTCCATATAGGTTTTTACCATCAACGTTAGTGCGAGGGAGATTAGAGACATCATAATCTACTAGAATAGAACTGTAAACATCTACTCTTAGGGACATAAGATAAGCTTCCAACTCAACTTTCAATAAGGCATAGTTTGTACCATGAAAGAGTGGTATCTTGCTTGGGTAGGTACCTTGACTCTCTTGCCTAGACATATTCTTCATGAATCTACCATTGAGTGGTTAGAATGTTCATGAAGGAAATTTTCGCTAATAACAGTTATTGTAATAAGGAATTACTGAGAGGGGGGGTGAATCATTAATAGTTGCATTCATAAAACATTAATTGCAAACCTTCAATTATTTTCACTATTGTTAGTTATTTGAGAGAGCATTCATACTACAATAAACATGAGTAGAAATATAAGACATTCAAATACGTGAACTGAACAACATACACAAAAAATGACACAGGTATTTTTATGTAAAAATGAGTGTGAGAAAGCCACTAATATGTTTTTTATTATGATGTAATTTACGCACCCACTTAATTGCATGAATTTTTTGTGAGCATCCATTCACAGGAGGCCCCAATACCCTTCAAATAGAGATATACAACTTTCCAAGAGGCACCAACCTCTTATGAATGCAGGAAACTACCTCCTCTAGCCATTGTTCTTCCTTTCATACAATTTTCAAATTGGAAATAGAGGATAATACATTTAGACAAAAACATAAATATTGTATAATGGAGTACCAAGTCCTTTCATTCAGCTCTACAACTCTCCTTTGAACCCTGATCCTTGTTGCTCAACTACCTCTACAATGTTGAACAGTTAAAATCACACAAATTATATTTTCACTTTGTTTAATTACTCAAAGCATTGTTGTTCCTTTGTAGCGCCACCAACCCATGGCTTTCCATACTATACTGAGACATGGGAGAAGAGTTAATGCAACAAAAGTGTTGTGGATTGTTTTATATGTTGAGAATTAAGTCAGATTCAAGCTATTGAATCAAATAGCTCCTCCATTAATAACTAAATGTACTCAAAATATGGCTCTTATTTTTTTCTATTGAAGGGGCATAGGAGAATAAGAGAATAATTGCACAAACACTCATTTTCATTTAACTCATGATAGCCTTCAATGAAGCTCACAGTGTTTCACAATGGGCTACATTAAATTGCTCCTCTAGGTGGTGGTCCTTCACTACCTTGAATGAGTGCTCTGAGAAATTGTATTTACTTCCATTCTTAATTCCCATATGTCAAGTCATTTATCTAAATCCTAAAGGCTTTCCATTAGCACCACTATCAATTATGTGGATTTTGCCCTTTAGCTCCCCTTAAATGTTTTAAGGTAATGGGACCAGATGTTGTCAGCACTAGCTAGGCCTTTAGGTGCCAAGCCCCTAAATTTTAACCCCTTCATGGGCAAAGTTACTCTCTTAATGCATCTCCAACATTGGTATCATTTATACGAGAAATGAAAAAGGCTTGGCACTGAGGTCACAGCTCCCAAGCCCAACACTTTTATCTTGACACTTCTTTAAACTTGATAAAGAAAATTTTTCAAGCTCTTCTTAGAGATTATATGTCATGTGGGGTCTACTATGTTATAGTTGGAAATTAAGAGACGGTGAGAAGATGAGATGTTTGGCTGATGTGTCTTTTCCCTTACTTCCCAGCACATTCACTTTCCGCACAATTAACAAACTTTCTGGCTCTTAAGAGTAGGCTTAGCAATCCCATGGGGTCCTCCTTCTGCATTTTCAGTCATAGTTGTCATATTATGGCTTAATTGCTAATATTTGTTGCATCTCATCTCAATGCTAGTATGGTTGACATCAAATGCCAACATTCCAAGTGCCACCAATGTTTCAGACAATATCAATTGTCCAACATCCCTAGGATAGCTAGAAAGGATATGCAAATAAGAAGATAATATATAAAGAATAAAAAGTGGGATAACATGTATACATGCCAGTAAAACAAAAAAAGTGTGCATTTCGATTAGGAACTTGTGCTAAGTTGGCCCCAAGATTTTGTCCAAAATTAGTGATATAAATGGAGTTGCCTTGGTGGCCTACCTCCTTGTGCTACCAAGCCATATGAAAGTGAATATTGTTTTACATGTCTCTTTATTAAAAATATGTGTCCATGATAGTTTTCAACTCATTGATTGAAATTTCCTGCAAGGCTAGAGTCATTACCTACATTAAACTGCAATGGAAGCACTTCTAGTAGGAGGAGGCCACGTGAGAGATGTAGGGTAAAATGCTTACTCTTAAAATTAATATAAATATATTAATGTCCATAAAAGGTACTCTCCAAGTGAGTATAGTAGAGATGTTGCAATGTAATGTTTATTTTGACTAAGCCAAATTACATAAAAATAAAATAAAAAATAAAATAAAAATAACCCTATAAAAATAAAATAATAATCAACAATGACCCATGGTATTGAGAAGTCATGGTATTCCTGTGGGATATAATCTATTTAAAAGTGTAAATTAAGCAATCTTTCTCTTTGGATGCCAATAAATTCCATCCCTTTGAGTCAGTGATAGTTCCATCATTAAGATTGATCTAGGTTGATTTAATTTTCCCCTTTAAATAAACTGTATTCCATATAAATATCATAGGTATTTAGTACCTTCAAACATTGTTACATTTATTATTATTATTTTTACTTCATTTTGACCTAATTTAAAACTTTACATTACATCACATTACTCTTGTTATTTAACTTATTTATTTGTTTATTTTTTTATGTAATTTAGAGGCAAAAATATCAAACATTACATATCTATTGTGCTCAAAAGAAGGCCTCTCTCCACACTATTATTAATAACATAATATATTATTATTATCAATAATTATTATATTTTATTCATATTCATTTTATAGTTTAATAACTTGTTATAAAAAATTGATTTTAATTATTTAATAATTTTTTATTCAAATCTATGTAAATTAATTTGAAATAAATAGATAGAGAATATACAAAAATAAATTAATTTAAGTTATTGGTCTTCATTATTCAATAATTAATTTCATAATTATAATTAAAGAAAAACAACAACCTATTCATAAAATTATGATGAGATAATTTTTACTGAGGAGAACCATAAAATGAAAATTGTGTGACCTCGGACGAAATGAACACTTTCAGAATCCGTTAAAACAAATTATTTTACAGCTAGTGGCCTTAGTTGTGTGAGCTACTGATACCAAACAAGTTTTTCAGTTGGTGTTATATACTAATATAACTATGGTGATAGGATAGTTATTCCGTGACAGGTGAAAGGAATGTATACAAATATCCATCTAATCACTGATTCGGATTCCGAGATAATGTTATTCACTATAATTACCCATAATAATATTCACATTCGCTGTAAGTACAATGAATAGCATTGTTTTACTATCTCGGAATCCTCATTGGATCAAGCCCAGCTTACTAGAGGCAATGCGAAGTCATTCACAAATTAACTTCATGATTCATTTTATTGGTTAGATGAATATTTTTATATATT
>APFE030755316.1:0-12418 GCA_000404065.3 Pinus taeda
TTTATGTTTTTAATTTATTGTTTAAAGAAAAATCTAAAAAATAAATAAAATCAACATATAAAAAAATTATGTTTTCATATAAAAAAAAAATTCACAAAATTCACACAGCTTTGCAAATAAAAAAAGGATACTTGGAAACACATTTCGAAAATCGATTGGAGGATTCTCAAGACGATAATTATTTCTGATAGCTTTTAGTTGGCATCACATCTTTCTATTGTATGCTTTATGATGCACTAATATGCAGGACAGAATTGCCAAGCACATGAGTTATCTGACACAAACAGGGAGTATTATTTTTCATGGTTGTTTTTAAAATGGATTAAAATTGATATCATGAATTGAGTTACTTTTAACACTTTGATCTTCTTAACTCTGTTTTATTTGGTATGAAATTTTTGCGTAAGAATCATGAAGAAAATGCGCAATTCTTCTTGAACAAACTTATGTTGTCTTTCTGCCAAGTTTTTTTATAGGTTACAGGATGACGAAGTGATCATTAAGGAGACTTCATTGTGACGACAATTAGTCTTCCAAAGACTAAATTCATGACAAATTCTGAAGACAAATCCATCTCCATAACCACTACCTTCCACCTCCCTTTCTGAAAAAGATTTTGAATTCCACCAATTGTAATCATGACATTTCCATATCCATTTTTCACAGCAAGAGTTCTTATTCATACATCATGCATTTCCTTACATTCATCCATTTTCCTTGTCATTACGATTCCCCTTCATTTCCGCCAATAACGCCCTTCTTGACTCAAAGTCCTAGAGTCTAAGTATCATTAAAAAACACCTAGAGGCTTGCATGCCTTAATGGCAAGTACTCTTGCCAATGAACAATGGGAGTACATTAATATCCCTTGTTCGTTGGATCTTGTAGGTGACTCGACCACGACAAATTTATTCGTACCTACCAAGATGTGTTAGGCATCTTGACTCCCATTGGAATCAATGGTGGGAACTCTTGTGTTGGCTAGGGGCATTCATTAACGACCACTAAGTCAACAACTTCTTACTATGTTCGACATCAACACATTTAATCACATAGTAAGATTTGTGCCAACGAGCGTTGAAGACTTGAAGACCCATACTTTGTAGCAGATGAAGCCAAATTCCATTCATTGTTTTTCAGTTTGTCATTTCCTTTTATTAACTTGAGGACAAGTCAATAAATAAGGCTGGGAGAGAAATGTAACTTCTATATTTTGTATACCTTCCAAGCCTTATACATTTTCAGCCGCATTTAGCAGCAAACTCCGAACATTCAACGGAAGATCCAACAGCAGATTCAGCAGCAGATGCAACAACAATAAAAGATTCACTATTCTTGATTTCATCCACCATTTTCCCAACCAAGTAAAGAAGACTACGAACAACAGTTTTTTGCAGCCGCACATGCAGGACTCTCATCTATTTTTGGAAGGGTAAGTTAAGGTATGATATTTTCTGACTTTTAACCATTAAATTCCTTGAAAAGTTAGAATAATGAGTTTTGGAAAAACTTCACTTCCTTTCCCCTTCTTTTCCCCATTTCACATAATTTCCCAAATCATCTGTTTAAGGGGAAGGATACATCCACATTCATATATCACATTCATACAACATCCACATTCTAAACCCCACTTACCTCCAAAATGTATTTACTATTACATGAGCATACAAATGGCTTTGTCAAAAATATTTAAAAGTAATTGGATGCCAACACAATCATGGTTGTTACACAAGAACCAGCCATGATGCATTCCAACACAAATACTCTGCAACAAAAATCACATTATCAATATGCAAAGATCATACATTGAATGCAACAAACAAAATATGGTTGAAACACAAGAACCAACCAAGTTGTAATTCATCAAAATAATGCTTTGCAAAAGTCATGTAAATGATATCATGCAGAGTTTAAGCCAAAGCTCAAAACGTAATGTAATAATAGATTGCATGAGGACATGCAATACCATTGATTGCATGAGGACATGCAATATCTTGAGTTTGGGGGAGATGTTGGGCCTCAAAATCATCCCTATTTTCTCTCCATTATTCACTTATATCTTCACATTTTACCTTCATGTCACCTCCATTCCACCTCCATATCATTATGTTTACCTCATAACTATGCTTTTCCAAAGTTTATTAATTCTTAACATTTTTAAGTGAATTTATGGCTAAAACTTAGAAAATAATATGCTTAGACTTATACCTAACAATTAGAATGAGTTTGTTGACATGTGTAGGTACAAAGGAAGGTTCCAAGGCATCCTTATGTGGCACTCTATGCTCAAATTCGAATTTGAGAAGATCATGAAGCTCATGGAGAAGATCATGGACCTCATGGAGGAGATCATGGAGGATAGGGTTAGGTGTCACCATTGGTTGAGAAATATGTGGGTCAAAGGAGAGAATAGTGGGTTTGCATTTATGAGGTTGTTATCATAGTTCTTGTATAAATAGGAGTACCTCCTCCATTCCAAAGGAGGAGGACTCTTAGAGCATTGTATCCAATTTATGATGGAATAAAGCTTCATTTGACATATATTTTCATTATGTAGTTTTAGAAATAGTTTTCCATTATGTAGTTTTAGATAGAAGTTATCTTAATGTAGTATATGGAATGGCTTGTCACTTTGTTTTCAAGGAGAATTGAGCTCACTCTAGAAGGAGCAAAGGAGCATGTTGTTTCATATTAGATCTTATTTTATTTAATTGCTTAGATGTTTGATGTTTGAGGATTTGATTGATGAATGAGTTTCAAGTTAGAATCTTATCAGTACATGAGAGGATAACCAAGAGTCTAAGTTAGACTCTCTCTTTACCTGATTTGATTTGTAATTGGAATTCATCTTTTTGCTTTTATGTTTCAAGTTATTTCATTTAGTTTACGCTTATGGATGAATTTTAGTTTAGTCTAGATTAGTACAAGAGATGACAATCAAGAGACTAAGTTAGTCTTTCTCTCTTTGAATCTAAACAACAACTAAAGTTCATTTCCTTGTTTGCATTTCAAGTCTCTAGTTTTATGGTTTCCCTATGATATTGTAGGGAAGGACAACTAGGATCTCCTAAGTTAGGAGCCTCTTCCCTTGCATATTATATTGAACCGTAGATAATTTAATTAGACATAGAATTAGTCGCCTACTCCTGCACATATAGTCATGGCATCATCAAAAGCTTACGAGTTTCCCTGGTCGATATTTAATGCAGCAATTTAAGCCCAATAAATTGCCCAACAGCATCCAAAGAATTGCACCTTGCACATGTCATTTTTCTTCTTGGACCTCCCAAAATTTCCCTTCTTCAGCTTTGTGGTTCTCGCAATGAAGGCTTGATATTGTTCTTTAGATTCTATATCATCCTTTGCCTTGATCTTAGTATTTTCTAAGATGCATTGAGCCCACAAATCATCAAAATGAGTTGAGTTTTTCTTGGAGTAGATTACCGTTGCTAAAATGCTCCATTTTGGTGGTAAAGTAATCACATATGGTCATTTTAGAATATGAAATTGTCCCCTCGAGATCTTGCAAATAATCTCTTATTTGAGAGATATTAATTACAAAATAGACCATTTCCTCATTCTTTGACTTCTTCATTTTATATAACTTATTCCTCAAATACAACTTTTGTCCTTATGTGCTTATAGGGTACAAATTCAGTAGCTTCTCATACATAGTCTCAGAAGTCATAAAATTAGTGAGAAAGGGAACTAGATGATACTTAATGGAATAAAAAATGATCCTTTTTGCCCTTAATTCCATTTTATTTTATTTTTTTAGTGCTTGAGTCCTATATTTTCTCGGGTTCAGTAACTTCACCAAGGAAATATTCCATTACTTCTTGTTCTATAAGTGTCAAGTCAATATTTTTCTTCCCTACTAGATAATTTGTTGAGTTAATGAGCTTATTAATTTCCTTTCAAAAATGACCCATAAGACCATTAGATTCATACATAGAACATCAATATGATACTTAGTTGTCAATCAAGAATCTTCCCTACTGTGATGATGTTGCTAACTATCTTGAGGCCTTCAATATATTCAAAGAGACTTCAATGATGATACAAATATTATTTGATTTTTTCTTAAAGGTTGTATTCTAGGTAGGTTAGATTAGCAAGATAAAATCATGCATTAGCTCGCTAGCAGCTACAACTTCAATCCTGCAATTGTTGCAGAAACCATAGGTTTGGCACAAGATATTCCTTTAAAAGTTCCTCCTTTGAGCGAGATAGATCTTTCCAAGGTCAATGAGGTCAAAACAGAAGATATTCTCTTCTAGCAACTTGATATTGCAACTCGATCCCCTACAATTTGAACTTACAATCTTCGAACTCCCTTATAACTGTAGAAACCCTAATTCTTTAAACAAACCCTTTTTTGTATCCACGAGATGATGTTTTCAGCTGCGTTCACTTGTTCACCTTAGCTTTGAAATCATGTTGGGAAATGTAATGTTGAATTTGTTAATTCATATTTTCCTTATTCCTTAATACTTGCTAGTGAACTTTATTTATCTTCTTATGTTTCTTTATTAGATATTTTCATCAAACAAATATCAAAATCAAAACAGAAAGAATAATGGACATAGATATTAGGCTCCAAGTTAGGAAAAACCACTCCAAGGGAAAAACCCATAAATTATCTTCTTTTCTAATAGAATTTGCTTCAAGTCAGAGAACTAAGACCTAAACTCTATACCAAGTCCTTCCTCCAGTACCAAATCATACCTCCAAAGAGACCTTCTAGCTAGGTTAATGTTGAACCAAGTTAGCGAGAGACAAACCCTTCTTATACGACATATGTCCCAGAATTTCGGCCTCCTGCAACAAAGATGCCCCCCCAACTCCCCGCAAAAAAAAATTAGACCTACAATCACTATTGAAATTTTGGCCCTGACAATTTCTCTAGAAACTTGCACGTGTGATAGAATGATTCTCAAAACTTGTCTTCTTTTCTTTGCTAGGGTCTCTTCTTTATTTCCTTGTCATTTGCTATTTTTTTTCTTCTTCTTCTTATTGCATATCGAACTTGTTGATTTTTTTCCCAAATGAGGTCAAATATGTCTCTATATATTAGCCTTTTTAAGAGGTTGAATAACCCCTCTCTAGGTCGACTTGTCTTTGCCAAAGCTAATTGCTAGGAGGCTTCCAAGACTTTCTAGACTCAAAAATAAATTATTTTACAATGTAAATCTTTCCCAAAAAGGTCTTATAAACATTTTTTTGACTCTCTTTAATCATGAAGATATATCCTATGACCTAACAAACCCTAGAAGCACAAAGAACGTGCTTTTACCTAGAAGACCATCAATAGAGAGCATGAAACCAATAATTTAAAATAATAACTTGTTCTTTTGTATGTTAGATAAGATACATATTGAAATGAGTACAATAACAATTTTGAAGAACAAAACTAGTTAGATTTCAAACACATCCAAATTCTTCAAATAACTGGGTGGGAATTCCTATCAAATTCTCTTTGTTATGGACTAGACAAAAAGTGAATCGGTGAACTTTTATGTCTTATATCGCAAGGTAGATTTTATCGGAAAACATTATTCACCATGCAATAAATTAATTATTGGTTTAGTGCATTATATTATGATTATATTCATTTGTGACGATATTTGTCTCTCTGAAGGCTACACCACTCCAAATTAATAATTTATTCTAAATAAGACATATTTTTGCCCATAAAATAATAGAAATTCTGGCATGATTTTGGGAAAATTTGGTGTTTTTTTGAAATTCAGGTTACAGTTGCCAACCTTTAGGATTTTGGATGCCCTAGGGGATTTTGATGTTGCTGAATCCATTTCCACCATTAAAAAGAAAAAATTAGAAACTCCCACAATCATATTCCTTCAAGAATTTCTTATTTTAACAAGACATTCACCATCCATACAAAATTGTTGCCTCATTAGACAATGCCCAACTTAACTCCTTACATGTAATTAAAGAATGCCATAGTTAATGCAAATGGTCCACCTACATCCATTGAATGCTACTTTCAGACCAGGATTTGAAACTCGTAAATTCAAGAGAGAAATTTTGAAAATGAAATGAAATATGGGTGCAAAGGACCTGATCAAATGAAATTTTATCCATAGCTTGGTGACCTTTGAGCTAGCCATGGGTTTATAGAAAAATACATTTCAAGCCTTCTTGTCCCTGCACTTGTGGATTCTCCACCTCTGGGATGCAAACATCTAAGTCTTTGATAACATTGATAGTTTATTTAACACGCGGGATGGATATTTGACATGTGGGATGTATATTTGTATGTAGTTATGGATTTATTCTTCGAGAAGAAATGGAGTCACACTCCACATTATGAGATTGGATAGTGTCCATATTTCCTAGAGAAGGTGTCATGGCCCATTGAGTTAGCGAAGTAGTCTTCTCCATACTTCAATGCAAGAACGTTCATGTTTTAGCCCAATAAGTTTACCTATAAATGGCTTTTAGATACTTTCATGACCTTCATAAGGTGTTGTCCTTAAGCCAAGTTTATGTGATTTCTTCACCGGTAGATTAAAAGATTTAAACCTTGTAGAATTTGTGTGCATTATAGATGTATTATAATCCACCAATGGAGATGTTGACAATATTATATGTAGTAAATATAATAGTTTATATTGTGAATATAAAGATGATAATGTAAAATGATCAAATTAATATAAAATTGGAACATTAATGTGAGTTCGTGAGCCTCATTTATATATATATATATATATATATAATATATATATATTAATATATATATATATATAATATATATATATATATTTATTTATTTCAATGTAAATCAATTAATAATGATACACATAGGGGTGACAGGATGGGGAGGGATTCTTCTAAATCCCAAAGGAATACTAGAAATTAATTACCCTTGGGATCTTGGCCATAAATAAAACAACTTTGCAGTGATGTATGGGTTTTATTGCAGCCTCTAGATAGCCAATAACTGGAATGTTTCCTTAATAGAAATCATTGGTGACTCTCTTATCACCATCCAACACCTCCTCAAAGGATCTAATCTAATGAATAATCAAATATCCTTATTTCTTTATAGAATTAGAACCATGTTGGAGGCCTTCTCTTCTAAATTTTATTTTTATATCCTTATAGGACAAAACAAGGAGGTAGATACTCAAGAAAATAGGACTTGTCAGCTAGAATCAGGGCAATGAGAAGAGAATGGCTCTTCAAGATGGTAAGTTATCCCATGAAGTGCATTGGCATGTATATTATACCCTACCTTCCTAAAGGGATAATGGGAAAAAAGAACAAGGCTAAATTTGGCACAAACGACAATAATCCACCTCGAACTCTTATAATGCTCCACAACCCTCTCCTTAATAATAGCAAGCCCAAAAACTTGCATCAAAATCACGTCATGCATTGTGCAGAGGATGAATGTAGATAGTCTTTCCATATGCTAGTTGATGTAATACATGAAGCAAGGACTAAACCAAGCCTCATTTGGATCTCCTCCCACACCTTCACCTTAGTTCTAATGGTGTCTAGAAAGATCAAATTGAATTCAAGAAATAACAATAGACATCTTGAAGTGTGGGAAATTCCATTCATAGGTGAGGCATTCATGGATGGAAAGGATGGGTGGTATTGCCCCCAGAAGGATCGAAATTTTGAGAATGAGAAAAGTAGGGATAAATCAGCTGGAGTGGAGAGAATTCATAACAACTTCATTGGTGTAGCGATCATTTCCTTTTGCTTGATATCTTATGGTCACTTGGTTTGTCTGTTTTCATTGGGTTGGTTGACCTTGTTCCCTCCAGGTTTGAAGGCTCAGAGCCTGGGAGTGTAATTCCCTTCATGACTTCGACATTGCAAGGACGTAATTTCATTTTGGCTACTCGCTCAATCTCATTGGTAGCATAAGAAGGAGGTAATAACTTAGGGGAAAATTTAGGAGGGCCGATTAAATCCTCTCGCTCTGGTAAATTGCAAGGCATGCACAAAAAGGGTCTCTCACCCTTACTGGTATATGCTCTCCAGAGAAAAGTTTAAGGAAATTTATTTTAGAGTTTATAAATCTTGGCGAATCTCACTAGTGTATAATATGAAAAATATAAAAGTTTGTTGATATCTTTATAAAAATATCCAAATTTCTAATTATTTTATAGGTAGAGTCCATATAATTTTGCGATTTTAGGGTAAAATAATTTTATACTATGAAATTGGGAAAATCATTTTTAGAAGAAATGGAATTTGGCGAATCTTTTTTTTGGAAAAATCATGGAAATTAAATTGGCCCACTTGCAAATATTAGCCCCTAAAACTTTCCATGCTCTCTACTAGCCTTCATCTTAGTGGGTTAGCCACGCGTAAAAGGAAATCTTGGGCCCAACTTGTAGCCACTCCATGCATGACAAACTTGCACCTCTACAATGAGATATTTAGGCTTTATATTTCTTAATATCCCTCATTTATATCACTCATCAGAATCAACCTCATCATGGGGCCAGTGTTCTATTCTCTTCAGAGACATGGCGAATCAAGATTCTCCTCCCTCAGGCTTTGACCTCTTTTCCCTCACCCTCCAATTGATTTAAATGATGAGATCAATGAACTCAGTCAATAGGTGAGCTATCAGTCTAAGCACATTCTCTTCCTCCATGAAGAATTCCAAAAGAAGAGAGCAAAGATAAATTAGTTAGAAGAATAAATAAATTGGTTTTGACACCAAATCATTGATATGAAAGCCCATATAAATGTGGACGTGGAACACAACATAGTTAGTAGTGCACCAGATAGACTTTGACAAAATGTCCACCGACCCACCAAGTTAATCCATGTTTACATAATGCAAATGTGTCCTAGTTTGTGGCTAATTTTGTAGAATTTATAGTTGCAATAATTTTTGTTTCATGTATGAACCAAGTAGGCAAGTAGAAGTAATTTTTGAATCTCCACGAATGATGTATACTTAATATCCCCCAATTATCTTATTGTGTTCCAAGGCAAAGATTTAATGAAAAAAACTACTCACCCTTGTTAAAAAGAAATGGTAGACTCTTACAATGTGATGTAACAAAGCATCAGGAATTATTATAAAATGTTATAGCTTTAGGCTAGAAAAATAATTTGGAGTGAACATTATTGATTTTTTAAAAGAAAAAATATCTAACACAATGTCATATTCAACCATTAACCATCTTATATTTATTTTGATATCTACTTACCATTTCTAAATAAAACCCCAAAGTTCACAACGATTACATCTTTCTTTAACAAGATGGGCCCATTATAATTCTTTTTCACATGTAAGTTAAGAAAATTTATTTAGGAGTAGCAAACAATATCATTGTAAAATGTAAAGCTTTTGAATATGAATATAATTTTTACATATAAAATTTGTCCAAAATCATATTATATGAAAAGAGTTATCCCATGGTTAGGATGTTTAACGTGAAAGAATCACAATTAATTTTTTAATAAGATATTTAAGGAAAAGAAAAATATTAAAATTTTATGATATCAACCCATTTTTGTAAGAGATAAAGTAATAATATAATTATTAACATTTTTTTATTAAATATGAAAAAACTAGTATGAAGAAAAGAATTAGTTTTTTTTTTTTTAATAATATTAAAAGATTCCTTATTAAACATTTACCATTGTAAATTAAAAAATATTATAAGATTCCTCATTAAACATTTACCATTGTGAATTCATTAATATAAATATAGCTTCCACGAACTTCTATTAAGTATATCAATGGATAATATTGATTAAATATGTATATTACTTGCTTTGTTTTTAATAGTTTTGGATATGGTTGTTCTTTTTAAAGTTGATTATGAATACCTTAATGACAAAAAAAAAAGCAACACTTATATTTCCAAATTGAAGATAGACATGGAAATGATGTTGGAGGTTTGATGTAAAATAAATGGTGTAAGAGACAAAACATAAATCCCCATAAGAAAGTTAAGTAGAGTTAACAACCATATATGGCTCAATTTTTATTGGACATCAAAGGAAAAAGTTTATATGTAGCCAACGGCTAGTGTGCATACTCATAAAAGTTTAAATTGTTCTTGCAAATTTAGAATTGAAATTGGATGATTGACCCTTCCTCACCTTCCAGCCATTATTTATTGTCAAGGGAAACCGGAGATTATTTTTGTTTCTAGCCATTAATTGAATACCAAAGTTGTAGGTTCACCATAGCTGAGTTTGAAGTAAATAACAAGACTAACTTCAAATAAGATTCAAAGGTATAAGAAAAAGTAATGAATGTGATAATCATAGTATAGATTTATTTCAACCATAACATTAGTAAATAGTATAGATTCATTTCAACCATGAATTTAGTAAATGTTGAGAAGAAGTAAATATGTAAAGTAAAAATATCTTCTACAATGGAAATTTTGAAAGAAGGTTTACTTTTTATGAAATTTGATTATTCTTAAGTTAAAATGGAAATATATATGTAGTTTAAGTAATAAATGAAATGATCTTTTTCTAAACTCTTTGTTTGGTTAATTTTGCTAAAAATTAGGTAGAGATGTTTAAGAACAATAAGTTTAAGTTGTTTAATTTGAAAAGTTTGAGTACCTGAAAGGTTTTGTAGGGTGTTGAATCCATTTATATTGGATTTCCAAGTGTATTTTAAATAATGAAAAATCACAATCTTGCTCAAAAGTGTAATGCCATATTCTCGCAAAAAAACCATTTCATCTATTTGTTAGATTGTGTGTGTGTGTGTGTATACATACATACATACATACATACATACATACATACATACATACATACATACATACATATATATTGATTGTAGAATTTATGGTGTAGATTGAAACTGCTCATGAAATTTACTAAATCACAACTTTCAAATCTATTTTATTGCTCGTGGAATTCAATTCACAATCGAGAACACACATCATAAGCATGAAAGAAGAAATATCAAACATGTATAGATATTTATCTAGGGGTAAGAAACTGGTCAAAACCCTTTCTTAGTTGTACCACATTAATCAAATTACAGAGATGTAATACATATGCTTTCTCAAGCCTCAACACAACCTACAAGTGTATAGTGTATCTCTCTTCCTGACTAACTAACCCTGGGCAACATATTAACAAATGTTTACACTTCTATGAATCATTATTAATTATTAATTTATAAATACAAATGTTGATAAAATAAATATTTTTTCATATATGTTAAAAATATTGTAGAAAAATTAGTTAATTCTCTAAATACATTGCACTCTTTTCATTGCTACCATACAATACTCACTTGAGTCTGCACACATGTGACTCTCAACCAAAGGTATCAAAACCTTTTGGTTTCTCGATGTACACCTCCTCCTTAATAAATCCTTTGAGGAATGTTGTTTTTACATCCATATGGTGGATCGTCCACCCCATCTACGCAATCAATGCAAGAATTGATCTAATGAATGAGTACCTTGCTACAGGAGAAAAGGTCTCCTCATAGTCAATTATCTCAACAGTAGAGAATCCTTTGGCTAAAAATCTAGCCTTATACTTCTCTATGCTTCCATCTGCTACATGATTTACCTTGAAGATCCATATTGAACCCACAATTGATTATCTGCTGGTCTTGGGACCACTTTACAAACACTGTTCTTTACAATGGAATTGTATTCCTCCACCATTTCATCAACCCATAGAGGTTTCTCTACCACTTCCTCGAAAGAGGATGGAGAGGATGGCTTAGTCACTATAAGCTCAGTAATCATAGCCATGTGGCCATTGTACTGGTAAGGTGACCTTCTCTTCTTGTACTGTGAAGTGGGCGCTACCACATTCTCTCTAACATCATGCAATAATATCTCAACTTCCCTAGTTCTTTTCCTTCCTTCTCTAGATGGTTCTTCTTAAGTGGTTGTCTCCACTCTCTGCTCCTCCATTTATGGCTACTCCACAACTTCCCGAGGTTCTTACTTTTGAGTTAAAATCTCCTGTTTTGGTTGCAACTGAAGCTCCCTCTTAGGAGAGCATCTTATTGCTTTCTACTCATCAAAATTTACATGCCTTCACATAACTGTAATTATGAGGGATGGAAAGTACACATAGTAGTTGTGACAAGTTTCTGTGTAACCCATAAATAGTGCCAGCTCTTCTATCAGCACAAGCTTCTTCCTTAATTATTTGGAGATATGGCAGTAAAAAAAGGCTCCAAAAATCCTAAAGTGTGACACATCTGGCTTCCTCCCTCAAGAAGCCTTCCTCTGGTGTACTCATGCCAAGAATCTAATGAGGACTCTTGTTCTGCAAATAGATTTTTGTGTGCATGCTTCAACCCACAAATGTAGAGGTACGACTTGGTCATGCAACATTGCCTTGCTGCTCCCACAATGCTACAATTCTTCCTCTTAGACACCCCATTATGTTGTGGGTTTTTGGGTGCTATCAA
>APFE030755317.1:0-10330 GCA_000404065.3 Pinus taeda
AGCATATGATGAATCCGTATAAGTTCGTCATGCAGGAGGCACGAACGAACCCTCCATATGATTGGAAGAGATAACCAATCGGGGGAGAACTGACTCAAAAACAAGGTTAAGGCGTACCTAAGTCAAACTAAATCCCATCCAAATGGAGGAGAATTTGCTTTGAGTGATTTGTTCAAGGGCGACACGACTGACTCTAGCTGCCAATAATAGATAGAAATATTGTCCCATTCCCGCTCTTTTTGGAATATTTATTTTTTTTGTCTTTTTCTGTTAAGCTCAAAAAAGAATAAAAGAATGCTATGGTATAGTGGAAAGAATGAGTGTCGATGAACAGATGATCTAGTTCCTGGGAGTGGAACATTCCTATGCTCAATGCAGGGAGGTGAAAACTGGTGAGTGACACTCAAAGGTATGTTCCTTCCATGGGTCAAGGTGTGTCAAGTTGCAGAAGTCAAAGGTATGCAAGGTTGATTTTGCAGTCATCATGGTCAAAAGTTGGCTTAAACATGAGTCCAAGTGAAGCCGGCTCTAGGCCAAAAGGTGCAAATGGTCAACATGCAATGCAACAGTACAACTCAACACAAAGGAGCCTCTAGGGTATAAGGCGAGAACAAAGCGAAGAAGCTAAGAGGAATGAGTCTTCAACGCATAAGTCACGGCAGGACTACAAAGGACTCCCGAGCCTACTAGAATTGAAGCAGCATGGGAAACAAATGTCAGTGAGGTGCTAACTACGATGCCCATGTAAGGGATGGCTCTACCATCATGTCATGATTTAAAAAATCGGAGAGTGAAGATGGCTTACGAACCATAACACGATGGGATCGACCCTATGACAGATGTATCGACATATGGAGGCTAGTATGCATGATGCAACGGAAAAATGATGTCCCTAACCTATATGCCAGTGAAAAAATGATACCTGCCATGACGGGTCAGCAGTCATGGAACCGTCTCGAGAAAGTTGAAAATGTCGAAAATTTCCTGAAAAGCAAACCATTCTCGACACTCCAAGCTCCCAAGTTAAAAGTCACATGAAACCAAACAAAATGAAAATTTGAAAAAATTTTGCATTTTAAAAACTTATAAAAAGGATTTTGGACTCACCATTGTTACCGTTTGAGTTGGAGAGCAAATATTTGGAGCAAAAGGAGCAAATTTCTCGTGTGCCAAATTCGACTGTTCAAATTCTTCAAAATCTTCCAGGTAACCCTTACACTTAGCTTGCAATTCATTGTGACTAGTTTTAAGATTTTCCATTGATGTTTCACCATTGAACTATTGTTGAAAATTTCGTCGCGGCGTATATGCGGGCTGATAATATGAAACCCGCGTACATGCGGGCCCTATACGCGACTGTGTATACAGTAACCCGCGTATATGCCGTGAGCTAATTTTAATAAAAACTAATGGTTGAAACTCCAATTTCTTCTCAGGATGCCGATCACATGGCGTGAAAGAGAACATGCAGTGGTTGATAATGAAGTTATGAATGATCCTCAAGCCTTGGATGCTTTACGAGGATGCAGCTTGCTCAAATTCTTCACACTGTCGAACATGAAAGCCAATGTGCGACTGCTTGAAATGCTCATTGACTATTGGGATTTCGAGGAGGAAGCCTTCATGATTGATCAGATGCCACTCAGAGTGGAAGTGGAGGATATATATTTTATCACGGGCCTTTCCCGAAGGGGAGAGGTAGTACAGTCCTGCGGCAGGACACGGAGTAGCCTCACGATAGAGGACTATGTACAGATATACTGCCGAGGACATCCCAAGAAAGTTGGGAGCTAGATTTCGATTGCACACGTGGTGAGTTTATCGCTAAGGATTATCCTTTTCACCATAGCTCGAGTGAATGGATTGTCCTCTCTGCATCAGGCATCATGGCTTACCATGAGCGTGGCAGTGGATTGTCTCACTACAGTGTTTGATTGGTGTACTCCTCTTCTGGCCAGCATGAAGAGCCAACTCACTTCCATTAAGAGGGGATAGACCAAGAACTTCGGCTACGGGACTATCTTGTGCACCTTCTTCTTCGAGAGGATTCCCGCACTCCACCCCAGGGTAGCAGTTTCCATCAGCACCCCACGCGATCCACGCATGGGTCGGTGGGCTGATCTGATGAAACGTCTGGGGGGTGGGGAGGTTCCTAGGACGGCATTTGACGATGACTTCTTCACCTGGTGGGATCAGCAGATCATCACTGTGGACGATTACCCCTACGCTGGGTTGGACTTCCGAGGAGATCCTGACCTAGCACTACCACCAGACGCAGCATGGGGTGAGATCGGTAAGGATTTTTTCATTTTTTGATTTTTTGGATTTTTCAAATATAATGATGCATTTTGATTTTTTTTTTTTTTTTTATGAGATTCAAATGACTAATATAATGATCATGATCCATACATTGGGCCAGTGCGACCAGATGGACTCCCATGACACAGACGACGCGGCCGAGGAGCCGAAGAGGCAGTTGCTGAGACGGAACAGACTCTACACAACGTCCAACGACACCTGACGAGACTGAGCTGTCAAGTACCGATGGCTACTATAGAGGACCTTCTAGAGGATATGCAGTGTCATGTGGATGGCATGCCACGTGACGCGGTTCACACGTTTCGGCGTGTAGCCAATGCGATAGTTACCTACTTGGCTGCTCATCCTGAGCCGGGGCATTAGATATGCTGGACATGATTATGGGCATTTGATCCATTTTATATTTTGGACAACATATGTACACTCGAAACTTATGATGATATATATATATATATATATATATATATATATATTTATATATGATTTATAATATATGTATATTATATATATTATGTATGTATATATGTATATTATGTTTGAATTTTTGATGCTTGATTTTATTGTGATGAATCACTGATGTGCCAGTCTAATACTTGATTAGCGATAGAATCAGCTAACCAATTATGAGATCTTGGAATGTGCAAATAATTAATATAAACAAATGATCTTTGCAACAGCCTCACTCTTAAATACTCGCGATATAAACATGGATCCCTTACCCGATAAATGTTATTTAATTGAGACACTATCAATTGAGAATCGAGATACACTACCAACGAGTCGATCTCATAAGAGATTGCCTCAGATAGTAAATTAATAGCGGTGGTATACTCAGCGATATTATTCGAAGCAGGACCAATGCATACGCCTCTTGATACCATCAATTGACCAGTTGGATAATAAAGTACCCAAGCTGCGGAAGCGAGATTCTGAGGGTGCTGATTAGCACCATCAGCGAACCCAAAATAGACCAAGTCATCCATCAGCACCTGCAACAGCAGACCAAAAAGTGTTGACATCACAAAACTCTCGATGATATATGTACAAATATACATAATATACAAAGAAGCCATTGCCTAACTTCTACTTAAGCAAAGTACTTCTTTAGGTAGAGCCTGTTTCGGGGCTCCGCCAACTTGTTTCCCTCAAAATCGATTAACTCATACGACCCTTTTTCTAAAACTCGTTTAATAATGAAAGGACCGTACCACATAGGCTTAAAATTGCCTACCCCCAAGGCATCTTTATCTTGGTCATAGACCAAGACAAGGTCGCCTTCAGAAAAGACTTGAGGACGGACAGATTTATCATACTACATTTTGACCCTTTTCTTATGAGCCTCATTCATCGTGGCCGCATCTCGACGCTGCTCATCGAGATGTTCCAAGTGAATGAGGCACTCTTCGAGACTCGAAGTCTCTAGAAGAAGCTCTATAGCTAACTTGAGAGATGGAATTTCACATTCGATCGGAAAGATAGATTCCATCCCGTAAACAAACTGAAAAGGCATAAAACCAGTAGCAGTCTTTACGGAGGTCCGGTATGCCCAAAGGGCCGAATACAACATGACGTGCCAATTTGACCGATTTTTGTTGATTATCCATTGGAATATCATCTTAAGAGTTTTATTGACTACCTCGACCTGTCCATTGGCCTGTGGATAATAAGGAGATGAATGCTCTTGGCGGAAACCTAATTTAAGAGCCAATTCAGACATCAGTTGATTCTGAAAGTGACTGCCATGATCAGTGACAATCTCTCTCGGGACACCGAATCTTGAGATAACCTGATTGAAAAGAAACAAAGCTGCCATGTCACTATCGTTTTTATAAGTGGGCATGGCCTTGGCCCACTTCGTAAAGTAGTCTACAGCCACGATAATGTACTTGTGATTTGCCGCTGAAGGCAGATTACAAGTTGTAAAATCGATACCCCACTTAGTAAAAGGACTGACCGTGACAACGGGAAAAAGAGGAGCTGGATGAGCACACATATTTCGAGTAAATATCTGACAAGGGTGGCAACGTTTGACCGCTTCCACACAGTCTTTAAAAAGTGAAGGCCAAAAATAGCTGACACGTAAGATGCGTTGGGCTGTAGCAAGCCCTGATAGATGACCACCACAAGCTCCACTGTGGCAATCATTAAGCACTGACTCTGCTTCCGCCAAGGTTAAACAGCACCAAAGGATTGAATCAACCCCTTGACGGTATAAGGTATCACCAATGATAACATAATTTTTAGCTAGGTGACGTCATTTACAACGTTCATCCTTGGAGAAAGTAGAGGGAAACTTCGAAGTCTGGAGATAGACAATGATATCTCCATACCAATGGTCGAGTGAAGAGATGAGGAATACATGTTCGTCGGGAAAACTTTCCTCATAAACAGTATCCTCTCCACAAGGCAGCTCAGAAATTAGCTCAGCGAAAACCATGGATTTCTTAGACTTGGCTGACAAGAACTCGAGATCGAATTCTTGCAAAATGACTATACATCTATTATACTTGCCCCCAATCACTGGCCTACTGAGGAAAAACTGAAATGGATTGACCGCTGCTAAGACAAAAGTTTTGCATAGCAAGATATAATGACGGAGCCGCTGGACAGCATGGACGGCTGCCAAGGCCAACTTCTCAACCGGAGAATAGCAAAGTTCAGGACCTATTAAGCCTCGACTCAAATAATAAATCACATGCTCAGTGAGAGCATCATCCTCCTGAACCAAAACCATACCAATGGTTAATTCTGCTGCAACGAGATATAAAAGGAAGTCTTTGCCATAATCCGATGGACTCAAAAGCAGGGTACAGAATAGTGCTTTTTTCAAAGCATCGAACGATCATTGCGCAAAGTCGTCCCATAAAAATGGAACTCCTTTTCGTAGCAACCGCATGAACCCTTTAGTGATCTCGGCATAGTTTGCTATAAACCGCCTTAAGAAATTAGCCTTCCCTTGAAGACTCTGAAGTTGATGAATTGAGGACGGGGGAGGCAACCGAACTATTGCCTCAACCTTGAAGGGATCAACCCGAATCCCTTCATTTGACACAATGAACCCTAACAACCGACCGGACGTAACAGCGAAAACGCACTTGTTGGGATTCAACCGGATTTTATAAAAACGACATCACTCGAAAACCATTCGAAGGTGGCTAGGGTGATCAGTTCTCTTTCGAGAACGAGCAGCAAGATCATCTAAGTACGCTTCGATGACATGCTTGATGTCGTGGAAAGCATATGACATGGCCCGCTGAAAGGTAGCTCCAACATTTTTAAAACCAAAAGGTATCTTTCTGTATGCAAAGGTACCCCAGGGACATATAAAGGTTGTCTTATGTTGGTCTTCAGGACGGATAGAAATTTGATTATAACCAGAGAATCCATTCATGAAGGAAAAAATCTCATTACCCACACACTCATCGATAATCTGATCAATGAATGGCGTGGGGTAATTATCTTTGGGACAAGCCTTGTTTAGGTCCCTAAAGTCGATGCATACTCGGATTGTTCCTTGCTTTTTATCTACAGGGACTAGATTAGAAACCCAATCAGTAAGAGGAATAGGGTATATAAAACCCGCCTTTAGCAGCTTCTCCACTTCCGATTTGATAGCTGCTACTTTCCTAGCGTTGACCGGCCAAAGCCTCTGACGAACTGGTTTGGCGTTTTCATACATCTTGATCTCATGTTGGACTATAGATGGGTCAATGCCAGGCATTTCTTCATAAGACCAAGCAAATACATCCCGAAACTCTTTGAACAAGTCGGTGTAAATTTTAATTTCTTCAGGGGAACACTCAATTCCGATGAAGAGATTCTCGACCGTGTTAGGATCCCTAGAGATGTTTATAGGTGTTGTTTTTGAAATCACCGACATATTACCTTCAGCACGAATGTGTGTTGGAGCCAAAGGGTTTGACACCGTACAAACATCACTAGAACAGAGCTCGGAGAATCTAGATTCTACTTCCTGCAATGGAGGAAGAAAGTATGAACGATGGTGTAAATCTTCCCAAGGTCGATCTATACCCATAATTGCTTCAAGAATTGCTTCTTCCGATGTAAAACTGAATCTAAGTAGTCCAAAGCAGAGGTAGAATCAAGGCTCCAAGTGGGGGCCACATCACCATCTAACTCCTCTTCAGAAAAAGGAGTAGAATGGTCATCTACAGAGTTCACGATAAACTGATATCTAAGCTCAGCTGCAGATATAGGAAATTCCATTCCATTCTCTTGTCCTTCAACTAATGTGGTCGTAGGTGGAGGCAAGGTCCAGGGGTCTGAAAAATAACGAGTTCGAAAGAACCCATCTTGAGAAAACCCCCTAGATGATGAAATGGCATTGATTTTAGCAATAGGAGAGGGAAACTCAAAAGTACCCATCAATGAGGAATACATCCCTACTCCTAGATTCTCAGTAGGTAGATGAGGGTTATCCACTAAAGGAACAGTAGAGTTGGAAGTTGCTTGAGGATCAACTGGACAATAATCCAATTGATCAACCTTTACGATTTTCCCCTCATGAGGAAAGCAAATGACATGAAACCGGGTCGAAACAACGATGTCCATTTCGTATACCCAGTTCCTTCCTAGGAGGAGATTATAATCTAGGTTAGCATCTACGACTTCTACTCCAATATTAACGACCTTCCCCTTAACACATATAGGAAAGGCCGGGATAATCCCATGCGGCTTATGAGAATGGCCATCGAATGCAGTCAAGACAGTAGGTGAAGGAACAGCCAAAGGTGATCCAATAGCCTTCCAACATGACATCGACATGACGCACGTGGAAGCCCCTTCATCAATAACGGTTCGAAAAATGTTAATTTTCCGGTATGTAGACTTTATTTGAAAAGCCATGTGATGAGGGAGTCGCTTTTTGACATTTAACATGTCGAAAGTGAGCACTAAAGAATTAGTTGGATCGACTACCCCAATCGCGGAAAGTAAAGCACTTCTCTAAGCCGGACACGATTGGAGAACCTCTAAAGCGTACATGGCGCACAGACTCTGGGCCAGATCCTCCACAATGGAGTAATTTTGGGCGGCCCTAGCATTAGGATTAATAGTCGCGCATTTAGCGGAACCTTTCGGTATCCGTGGTATAGTCTCAACAGGGGGTTGCTCGATATGAAGGTTAGTGCTTTCGGGAACAACCTTGTCCTTGGAAGTTTTGGCTTCACCATAATTACGCGACAGTAGCCACATGGACATTAGAACCCATCATGAAAACATTCGATGATTTTTCCCCTTCCTGGTTGCCCCCTGCAGAGGTTCCAGGGTTTGAACTCGCGCCAACAAGAAGTTGCTGCCCTTGGGGAAAAGGGTTGGTCAACACAGCTTGGGAACTAGAAGTCCATTACTGCCCTAACAAGTGTTGAGCGTCTTCAATATTGGGGCAAAGATGAGTTAAATGGTCTCCACTGCACAACTTGCATGGAAACTTGACTTTCTTTTTTGACTCATTTCTACCACCACTGACATTATTGCTGGATTTGTTTGCATCAGGCTTCCCATCTTGGTTCTTCTTCTTACCTCGTCCTTTCTTTTTCCCATTGGAATTTTGACTTCCTTTGGGGTTATCAGATTGGACGGCATTAATCAAAGAAGTTTGGGAAGCGGAAGGGTTAGACGATGTGACTTGGTTGTTAGAAGCAGTTTGTAAAGACAACTGCTGCAGTTGATTCAACAAGTTCACCGTATTTGTGTATACTGACCCAACAATGCCATCCGCGTGGGGACCTGGCTTCGGCTTAGCTACATCAACCTTAGACCCAGGAGCATCTGGCAAGTACTTTTGTAGGACCCCAGACTGAGAGTAAATCAATTCTAATTGCTGGGCCCTAAAAATGGCTTGCTCCTCAGAATAGACCCCAGACATGGAGACATCCTTGGAGATCTCAGGTATCAAAGACTTCAAGAGCCACTCGAGATGGTACTCCGGAGGGATTTCAGCTTTAATGAGCCTCTTTCTCCGTCTCCATTCCTGAATGTGATCAGAAATGTGAGTTGCCCTATCCTAACGAAAAGTGGCCAGTAGTTCGGTTTCGGCATCATACCGGATGGGCAACTGAAAATGGTTCAAGAAAATATTGGCTGAGTCGGCAAATGATGTAAAGCTACCCCCAAGAAACTCTATATACCACTTGGCCATGTTACCAGTCAATGTGCGTTGAAATAATCTCAACCTAACTGAGTCGTCGATCAGGGAGTTCGGTGAGCACCACAAGTGGAACGTGGTTACGTGGTCGCCCGGATCTTCACCACTCTTCCCTTCGAATTTTGGAATATTGGAAGGAAGTTTAGTTGGGACTGGAGGCCAAGCCGGATTATACTTGATTGGGTTGTTAGTTAACTTAGTGAGGTCTGGCAAGTTCAACGTTGCCAGAAACGGAAGTCTAGGAGGAGCTTGGGGATTCCACCCAAACTGGGCGGAACTCTCAAAACTCTGAAAAGATTGGCCTAGATTTTGAAAGGCACAAGGCTGCCCGAAGTAACCAGTAGAACCCGCTAAGCTGAAAGGCAAGCCTTGTGACCCAACAAAACTTTAAGTTTGACCAACTCCAGCCTTATAACCACCATACCCAGCAAAGTTTCCTCCTAAAGGATTGTAAGGAGTTGATAACCCCTAATATGGATTCCAAGTCGAAGCTAGGGGAGGAATCCTTTGGAATGAACTAACCGTGGTATACAACCTATTCCCATATTGGCCGAAAAATGGATTCCCAGTTCCGGCACTACTAAGCCCAGGGTTTTTCCAACCTTGGAAAGGATTGCTGCTTTGTCCTACCGAAGAAAAAGGCATAGATCCTATCGTAGGGTTGGAATGTGGTATATGACCACTTCCGTATGGAAAACCTTGGAACGAAGCCGATCCACTCATCATGGACGTGGCGGCCCCGAATGAAGCTGAAGGAATGCCCTATGAATGGGCACCAAATGGGAAGTATCCAGAACCAAAAGCATTGGTTTGGGAATTTCCACTCGTGGATGGAATGGATGTAGACCCAACAAAAGAAGTGCTAGCAAAAGATTCGAATAAAGAGATGGAGGGGATGGAAATAGTCCCGCCCCCTTGTACAGATATGGGAGTCTGTACAGTTGTAGCACTTGTAGAAGCCATGCTTCCAGTAGTGGTCATCGAAGGTAAGCGCGTAGCGTAACCTGGACTTGACGGTCTATGTGTCGGAGTCCCAACGTATTGCAATACGTGTGGATGACTGGATGGTAGAGGAGAATTCGGAGCTGCTAACGACTCTGAAAGTTCTTCTACCTCAATATTATCCTCCCCTTGTAAGCGGACTTGAGAAAGAACTGGAGTGTTCCTCTCTTGTTCCACGGAAGTACCAGGTCTTGCTTCAATATTAATGCCCCCGAGGGGAGGATCAATCCCCGATGCGTCAATTGCTGTGGGACGAAACCCACCGACATTATTACCTCTGCGCCTTCTCGAAGAAGGCTCTAAACTTGGTGGTGAAAGACCACGAAGTCTTCGAGACCGTCTAGGAGATTGGTCAGCCACTTTGAATTTCTTATTTAAGATCTAACTAAAGACTCAAAAAAAATTTAAAGCTAGGCCAACTAAGAGCACAGAGCACCCATTATAAAGTCCCTAAAGATATAGTCAGTCAAACAACTTCCAAGTATTTCCACTCTGGGTGATTAGGACCAGACACTAAAATACAAGAAAGTGGAAAATAAGGGGCCTTCCGAAGATAGTCTGGGATGATGAGGACCCAGGCCTATCAGCGAAGGTATCAGAGGAAGTTATGCTAACCTCCTAACAACAGTCTGCGCCGGTGCAAGCCCCCAAGCTTCGCAAGGGTACCCTCCAGTAGTGCTGTTGAGAGTGATACAACGTTGACCTCAGGTGCCGCGGGATTCCCCTTCGCAGCCACCTATGTAGTTCCCTAGGAGAAGCAACTATGGATACCAACTCGTCGCAGAAGCCAGGCAGAACAGTCGTGAGGTAAGTTCAGACAAGTAGGAGAGGGGGTATCTCTCT
>APFE030755317.1:13478-31927 GCA_000404065.3 Pinus taeda
ATAAACATAAAGAATATTTATATCAGGAACCAAGACGTGTTTCTTTTATTATAGACAAATAAAATGCATAAAAGGAATAATTTCACCTGAGTCACCTTTCGCAGGCTCCAACAAAGCTTCCTTCCGGATCCATCCAGCCTCAAGCCTTTAGCAAACTCCTTCCATGACTTACTCCATGATGTCATAAGTAGTGGATGAACATCAACGCAGAGGGAAACAAGGGTTTCCTATACAAATGGGGGAAGTGAAGAAGGCACAAGGGTCTTCAAACCTGGTCAGAGGAAAAATCTCAGTATAATAACCTTTCTCTCTCTTCTCTCCTCCTTTAGGCCTTCCCTTTGAGGGCTTTTTATACCTCTCCCAAAGTAATTTTTTAGTTAGGAATTGGTTGGGAACAGTTGGGCCATGGGCACTAACAGGTGATCAACAGGTAAAACCCGCGATCTCCGCCCGAAAATAAGGAGTTTAATATTTTTTTAAGTGTTTTAATACATATACACGGGTTGGGTATATATGGATCCGCGTATACACGCGTTTAACTCAGGGCAACGTCGCGTACAGGGAATAAAACACTGTCTTTAAATTTGGGACCAGGTCTGGAAGGAGGGGTTACCCTAGGCCATGGGTGCAGCATCACAAACCATGATAGTGAGATTTGGAGCTATAACAAACTCCTTAATTGGTTCTCTAGACTCAATCCTTAGATTTGAAAGGTCATTAATGAGTGTGGCCAAGGATCTATCATCGCCATATTTGGTAAGAAACTGCTCCTGAAAAGTATTCCAACTGGTAATGGATCCAGAAGGCAAGGAGAAATAACAAGACCTAGCTGATCCTTGTAACGTGTAGGGGAAAAGTCTAACTACAACATCTTCTTCTGTTACTTCTTTTAGATTAACTGACAACATGAAATTATTTATGTGTTCCTCAGCCAATGTTCCAACATCTGGATTAAACTTTGGTAACCATTTCTCAGGATAATCAGGTAATTGATGTAATGGTGCAGGCATAGTGACTGCACCTGGACTGTTTCATGGATTCTGAGCCATTTTGGGAGTACCAACGATTTCCTGTGGTGTTCCAGGTGTTTGGGGAGGAGGTGGAAATGAAGACTGAAAAGATTGTGATGTTGAAGGTGATGACCCCTGGTGAACTATAATATGTAATGGGGAAGTGGGTGTTTGACTTCGCATTGGAGATGATGAGATGGAAGATGATGGAGAAAAGGTCTCACTACCAGAACCTTCAATGTTATTTTTAGCCCTTTTCCTTTGGGGTAAAGGCAACTCAGCTGGTTCAATGCTAAGTTTTTCACTTTGAAGTCTGGTGAGAGGATGAGGTAGGGGGAATTGCGAAGTCTCACTACCTTGAGATACTTCAGATCTCTGAGGTGAAATGGAGAAGCCTTGAAGTTTCTGGATGATAGACTGAACTTCAGGGGACTCCGGACTTAAATGTCTTGAAGTATGGTGGGGTTGAGCAGTGGTAGTTGATCCCTCTTCTTCTTGTTTGGACGCTGGTATTTCAGAATGCAAACGAGAGGTCCGAGGTGAGGTGGAGGATGATTTACTCTGTGAATGGTCTGTAGTTTTTTATTTACTCTCCATTCATAGTTGAGGCCCTCCTTCTAGCGCCAAAAATGTTGATGCCCCGAAAATCGTTACATCAACATCGGGGGATAACCACCCGGTCCGGACCTTAATACAGCTCCTTTTCCGTTTGGGATGGTGGCTCCGACTGGATATAATGGGACCAGTTTCCCAGTAATGAATAAAAGGGGGTGGATGAATGATTGGTTTTCTAATAAGTGATAATAAGTGGAGGACTTATTCTATGAGCGAAAACGTAAATGACTATTTTATCCCAGGAAGCTTCTATTTTTAAGTGCAACGTTTAGTGATCTATGTTCACTGATAGGCATATAGACGACACTATTCAATAAACAAAGACATTCATTTAAATGATAATTGCTTCGTTCAAATAGTTGAACGAGGTAATTGATAAAACATTGTTACACTTCTCTTTTATATTATTGATACATGCATGATTAGAAGAATAGCAAATTGTAAACATCCAATAGTGGAAAGTATAAAGTCTACTGTTAAAGCACATTCACATATTCAATAATAGCAAGAATGATCAAACAACAATTCACATAAAAAGAATAAACTTAGACATATATAATAGTACCATATGAGCTGCAAGTCATTCCCAACATCAATCACAATTTGAATTCCTTCTTCTGACTCAGAAATACTTTTAAATAAAGGCAATAGTGCACATCCACATAAAACCTTCGTTATCAAAATTTGGAAAGATTGGTCCAGTTTTCATAAAATAATATGCCTGAAGTACAGTAGTGCAACTTCAAGCTTAAGTCACATACAAAAACTTACGACCCTTTCTAAATACATGAAAGGGTCTATAAATACTAAACTAAGCTAAAAAACTACAAAATTAAAATGTTACTAAATTTGTATAATCCGATCTTGAATATCTCCCCCACAGCAATCTGGTAGTCGGCAACAATGATTCATTCTTCTGGCTGTTTTCCTTTTGTCCTGAGTTGGCATATTACCAGCATTGGTTCCACTTCTTGAGGGTGGCTGAGACGAGAATTGATTTGAGCAGCATAGGTGGCATCGTGTATATCGGGAATGATACATCCGATTGCATTTGTTAGGCATTTGAGGGCGGCTCTCTGGTTGTATGGTTTTACTAGGAACAACCAATAGGTGCCCAAGTTAAACTTTTAATTCCTGAGATCAATCTCCCATTCTTTTCTAGCTCTTGGTGACATGACTGCTCCAATGTCTTGGCTGATAATAATTTACCTGGTGCACATTGAGAAATCATGTTAGATAAATAGAGAGTATTGTTGATCAAGTCAATCAAATTGTTCGTAGATAATTTGCATCTAGAGACTGCTCTCTCTGCTTCCATTAATTGGGACTGCCACTCCATGAATATAATTTCTTTATGGGATTCTAAAATTTTGGGCAAGTTTGCTGCCTGTCCCTCATTAGAGTCCTGCCAAGTAAGAAAATCTGTTAAAGTGTCATCGTCTTGCTCTAAATCCTGCCTGACATCAACTGATTTGTCTATTATAGATGTTGTTATGTCGCATAGAGGTTCAACTTGGGCAATTTGATGACACAACAATCTTATTTGTGTTATTAATGCCTTATTAATCTATATTGCCTCTTCTCTGAAATCGGCAGGCTGGGGAAGACTCTTGAACTTCTCTACTTGAGCTGATAATTGAGCAATTTGCTCATCTTTTGTATTTTCCATCTGTTCATTCATTTCCTTCAACTTTGATAATGCCTCCGATAATTCTTTCTGTCTCTGAATAGCTCCTGAATCGGCCCTCTGTTTCTCTTCATGCAACTACTTGTTGAGTTGGTTATTCAACTATTGCTGCGTGGACAGTTGTTGTTGTAGTTGCTCTGCCTTCTGCTGTTCTTCCGATAGCTGTGTTTGTAGTGAAGCGATCACCTGATCCTTTTATTTCAACAAATTGCTTACCTTCGATGCCTTATCCATGGTGGCTACTGAATAGGCACTAGCATATTGGGACAACTTTGTCAGGTCATCAGAGGGGTTGAATTCTTCCCTCCACATCACATTGGCTCTTATAGTTTGTTCAGGGAACAGAGAAGGTTGATCAATCCTTCTCCTTTTCCGCTGTCGCTTTATTACAGCCCTATGTTTTGGGCTATAGAAAACATCCAATGGAGGAATGTCCTCCACTTGCAAAATAATTTGATCAGAAGGATCCTTGGGAATTATTTCTACTACTGTAGTTGGGGGTATTTCGCTGGTTCCTTTGCTTGGAACCTCTTTTGATGCTGTATCCTATGTATCGGCCTCTTTGGATGTATCTGCATCCATTGAGCTCTCAAGATTGCTTATAATTGAATTAAATTGTTTCCATTCTTGGAGCAATCTTGGGTCAATTTGAGTGTTGACACTCACCTCCATGTTGCTCTGCTCCTGCTGCTTTTTGTGCTCCTCCTCCCGTATTCTCTCCTGTTCTTTCTTTTCTGCTTCCTCTTTTTCTTTCCTCTGTGTTTCCTCTTGTTCTTTCCTCTTTGCCTCTTCCTGTTCTAACCTCTGGAGTTCCTCCTGCTCTCTTCTTTGGACTTCTTCAAAGATTTCGGATGTAGCAGGAGGTTCGTTGGTAAGATGCTGCTCAGGCTCACTTGATTGTATCATCGGGGCAGTGGCTAACAAATCTAGAGGCAGAGTTTGCAACCTTTGCTCTCTAAGTTTATTAAATTCAACTAACCCGTCATCATTGTATCTCATTCTAGCTAGTTGCTGCACCTGAAATATTGACTTGGCTGAGGAGAACAGGTCATCAAACTCATCTTCCTTATGTTCAAATTTAGTGAGTTTGGCCTGGTCTAGAACATTATAGATGACTTTATTCGGATCAAAACGTCTATTAGGCAGAGTGGCGAGACTTAGTATATTAATATTTTCTTCCTCTTTCTCTGCATGTTTATAATCATGAAGAGTATAGATGCCACACCTTAGAGGAAAAGGAGGCCAAACTTGCTTCTTTGAATTCCTGAGAGTCTTTGTAGCTGATGCCGTTGTAAGCTGGTATGCTATCTCTCAGGCTAAAAGTTTGTCTGGTATATACAAGGGGAGGATATGAGGCCTGGCCTAACTGTCGAAAACTCTTACATAAGTGAAGTTTTCTTCTCCAAACCAGGTTCCTAAGGCTGTCAAGTCAATCTCTACCTGAGAGGAGATCTTAGGGGCAGGTCTATCAAAAATTGCATAGTAAATAGGTAGCATGAATCCATTGTAGACTTGATATAAGTGATGTTTATAATGAGCTTTCCATAATTTCTGGTGGTAGATATGAATGGGCATAGGGTCCTGTGGAGTCCATCTCCACCCTAACATAGGAAACTCAGAATTAAAATAGAGGGTGTCCAAAATGTAGGCACTAAAGTAAAATGGAGGGATGAACCTATCAGTAACACGAGATTTGTTTCTGAATTCAAGAATAGCTGTAGCCAACTTATCCGATAATATAGTCCCCCAATCCATGATTTCACTATTACATGCTGCTTCCATTAGAGGTACCATCTCTATGGAAAATTTTGAAGAATCATGCAATCCCCACATTCGAAACATCATGACTCCAGCATAACAATAAGGAGAACATAAGGAGTCGACGGAGTACTTACCCGAAGACTCATGTTTGTGTTTCGCCGGGTTCTGTCTCCATTCCCGTATAGGCTCCGACTCTATTTCATTCTCATCTCTAAACTTCTCCAGGAAGGCTTTATTATACTTTTTCTCTGGTTCGGGCAAATGGTACATTTGTCTTAAATCATTGGGCTGAAATGAACCAAATACTCTCCCATCAATAGTTCCGAATGTTCTGTTTGTAATTGGAATTTCTTCAATTGCCCATCTCACCACATCTGTATATGGAAGAATTTGCTCTCGAGCCGCTATCCTGTGCAGGTAGGAATCAACCAAATCTTTTAGAGTGGCATCAGACTTCTGGCTTGAGCCTGCTGTAGCTCGTACTGATGTTTGCTGAGGTTCCTCGGCTTCAACCAGGTTGTAAATGTTTTTCCAAGTAGTACTGCCGAGGCCGAGACATGTGGTATCTGAGATTAGTCCCTTTTTGCTTGGTCCCGGATCGGTGGCATGTTGTCCTGTTACCGCAGAAGCTGAAGTTGTTATATATTTCTTAGATTTCTTCCCCATTTGGTCTGAATTCGCTACTGCGGAAAAACTCAGCACAAGAGATAAAATGAACGTAATGCGGATAATAGATGGTGAAAACCAAGTATGGAGGAATTGTGTCAATCAATGAATAATGGAAGATTATCATAAGGCTCCTGTGGATACAATCTCTGAAGAGATTGAGGCATAACTGCTCCATTAATTGGCCATTTAAACCTGTCAATCATTTAAATGCTCATTATCCTTTATTTTCCGAATAATCGTTTAAGCGTGGATTTGATTTTTTGGTGGTTGGACGCAAGCGAATCACTATCGGGAAGAGTAAAGGCTTTTAATGATAATTATTATAATATACCAAAGCCATATCAATCCTTTTCGAAAGTCGCGCTTGGCTTTATCGCAATCGGCGATCGGAGGAAGCCCTGGGCAGTTTTATTTAAGTTATTGTGGAATCCCCGATCGTCGATAGCGATATCACTTGACTTGCATCGGGAGCTTTAAGGATGAGCGTTTCGTTATATTCATATCGCCTTCCTCGATTGCCGATTGCGATATCACATCAGAGCAGGGGGAGGGGCCTTTTGTTGTTTGTTTTCCCGATAACCAATGGTTACTCGCGTTTGTCGCATTGGGGAGAATCAATGGGTCTTGTTTATGCATCCTTTTTTATTGCGATATGTGATCTTGCGATCGCTTTATCGCAATAATAAAGAATTATTCATTTTATTATAAGACCGATTATTAATTAACTCAAAAAGGGTTTTATAATGTTTCGTTTGTTTCAGGACCTTTAGAGGAGTGATGGGTTAATACCAATTTAATCTAAAAGGGACCCATTTCATATTATAATTTTCTAAAGTAAAATTTTATGAAATGGGGAGTTGTTGTATAGCACAACACAGTGCGAGTAGATAACCTAAAGCTCAAAAAAGAACAATTTCATGAAGAAGCTATGATTAGCTTAAAGTTCGGTAAGGATCAATACAATGCCTTCATCAATGACAAGATGAAAGTGATGTGGAAGATTGACCATGCCACAAGAAATAATATGGATCCATGATACCTAGGAAAGAATTAATCTCGATACAATGAGATGAAAGAGGGAGCCATGCAACTATACAAAAATAGCACGTAGTTAATATTCTTATGGAAACAATCTAGAGAGCTTGTGCTTATGAATTATCATATTGGAAATAAGTAAGGGATATCCTCTATATTTGAGAGGGAGTAAAGGAGTCCCCTTAATAAGGAGCAAGGATATATTCCCTTACCAAGAGGGAATACAAATATCCTCTTTGGTTGAGAAGGTGTAATGATGGACATCACATGTGCATTCTCTTCCTCATGTTTCATCCACTTGACCAAGACTTAGAGTCATAAGTCTAAGTGACAGCCATGAAGAAAGAATGATGGAGGTATGGATAAGCATATGTGGTTTCCTTGAGGATAGACAATCCAAGGAAGGAAAGTTACTGACACTCTTTGAGGATAAGACATGTATCTAAGATAAGAGTGGTCAAAGAGGACATATATTCTTTGAGATTGGGAATCCATGATAAGAATAATCTTAAAAGGACATACCTAGCAAACATTCAAATGAGATATGTATCTTAGAGGTAGTGTGGTATCACATGTAAAGCCTCCCAACATAATGCTCTCGAATGAAGTTGAGCTTGTCTATTTAGGCCTCAAAGACAATGTTGGTTATAATGATGATGCTTATAGTTGGCTTATCAATCTAAATCTTCTTATGAGAAATCCTCAGTCTAGGAATGATGTTGTATTGGTTGTACAATTATGAATACCTCCCTAGTTAAGAGGGAGTGTTGGAAATATAACTAGTTTCGGTCTTCATAATTTTTATTGTACTCATTTCAATATGTATCTTATGTAATAAGCAAAAGAAGAAAGAAAAAGTTATTATTTTCAAAGCAAGGGTTTCAGGCTTCTTATTTATGGTCTTCTAGGTAAAAGCATGCTCTTCATGCTTATAGGGTTTATTAGGTCAGAGGATTTATTATTATGAGTCAAGAAAGTCAAATTCATGATTATAAGACCCTTTCGCAAAAAATGTAACTTGTAAAAGAATTTATTTTGAGTCTAGAAGGTCTTGGAAACCTCCAAAGTACAAATCGACCCTCGTAGCTTCAAGTTGGCCTAAAGGAGGGAATTTGACCCCTTGGAAAGGCTATATATATATATATATATATAAGCAGTTTTGACCTCATTTGTGATATTCACTCACACAAGTTTCATATCTCAAGAAATAGTTTGATTTGACATTGGGGAGACCAAGAAGGCTAAAACAAAGATCAACGAAGGAAAACAAGTATTGAAGATTTGTTTTTGGGCTCTATCTCTCTCACATGTGTGAAGAATTAGGATTTTTGCAACTTCAAGGAAGGCTGAAATTGCAAATCTGAGTTACAAAAGATCAAATTGTAGAATTATGTTATTGGAAGAGTGATTATTTTGATGTGACTTTGTTTTCCTTGGAAGACATTATCTTTCTCAAAGAAGCATCTCTTGAAGAATTGTCTTAGGGTTTCTGCAACAACTACAAGGCCGAATTTGTAGGATCAAAGTTGTAGTAAGAAGCCGGTTGATGCAGGATTGAGCCTTGTTTATCATATCCAATTGGTATAGTTTCTTCAAGGGATGACTTGGTACTTTGAGGAAGGACTTGTTCTAGGCTTTGGGTCTTGGTTGTCTCATTTGAAGTAGATTCTATAAGAAGAGAAGAGATTTTTCTGAGTTTTCCCCGTGGAGAGTTTTTCCTTGGCTTGGAGCATAATTTCTGTGTCCATTATCTTTATTGTACTACTCTTGATATTTGTTTGATGAAAATATCTAATAAATAAAACATATGAAGATAAGTAAAATTCACAAGAAAATATTAAGGTTAAGGAAAATCCCAACTAATAGTTCCCCTATTGCATTTTCCAACACCATGAACTACTCAGAAGACCATGGTTATTTAATATGAATGTTTTCCATGAGGAAATAAGAATAATTATGAATTAACAAAGGCTAGACAATGATATAATTTGGATCCAATGTTGGAAAGTACAATGACAACTATAGGAAGTAATAGCAGTTAAGATATGGGCAATAGTACTAGACGAATTATGTTATGATCAGATAAATATTTTCTAAAGGAATAGAAGAAGGATCATTTATTTTTGGCCATAATTCTGAAACAAGTTTAGTAAGGTAGGAAGAGGAATTCTATACCATTGGAAATTCAACCTTTCTTGAAGGAATTTGAGCAGAATGTTGCATATGATTTTCCAGTTGGATGATCTCCCATGGGAAGTATATCACATAATATTGATTTGATATCATGGTCAACTTTTCCTAACAAAGCTACTTATTGGATGGCTGTGTTAGAGAGTTAAGAATTGAATAGGTACAAGAGTTGCTTGATATAGGACTAACCAGAGAGAGTTTAAGTCCCTGTGTTGTATCAGTAGTAGTAGCACCTAGAAAAGGAGGTGAATGGTGAATTTGTACAAATTCATAGGCTATTAATAAGATAACTATCAAGTATAGGTTTCCCTTAGGTAGATTGGATGACCTCATGGATTGTTTGAGTGGGGCCAATCACTTTTTGAAGAATGATTTGAAGAGTTGATATCAACATATTCAAATAAGGTAAGGTGATGAATGGAAGACAACATTCAAGGAAAGCGATTTATTGTTTGAATGGTTGGTCATGCTATTTGGATTAACCAATGCTCCTAGTACAATTATGAAATTTATCAATGAAGCCTTGAAACCAATTTTGGGGAAGGTTGTTGTTATATACTTGGATGGCATTTTGATATGTAGTAAGAATAACGAATAACACTTGCATCATGTGAGAGAAGTGTTTGAATGTTTGAGGGAAAAGAAACTAATGATAAATTTAAAGAAATGCACATTTCGGAAGGAAGAATTTGTGTACTAGAGATTTGTGATTTCCAAGGAAGGTTTAAAAATAAATCTTGAAAAGGTAAAGGCCATTTTGGATTGGGAAAAACTTTAGCATACTTTTGATGTGCGAAGATCTCATGGTTTAGCAAGATTTTAAAGTTCGAAATCTATGTAAGATTTTAGTGAGATTTATGCACCACTTATAGAATATATGAAGGGAAATTTCCAATGGATAGCAGAAACCATGAAATCATTTGAGAAATTGAAGAATAAGGTATCTGAATAGCCATTTTTGGAACTTCTAGATTTCAATAAGGTGTTTCAAGTGGATTGTGATGTGAGTGGTTTAGCAATTAGAGTAGTTTTGAGTCAAGAATGAATATTGATTTAATTCTTTAGTGAGAAGCTTAATGACGTCGAGAAAAAGTACTTTGTTTATGATAAGGAGTTCTTTATTATTGTACAAGCTTTGAATAAATGGTGGCACTACTTGCTATTGAAAGAGTTTGTCTTATTTCCTAATCATAAGGTGTTTTAGTACATCAATAGTCAAGTAAGATGAATTAAAAGCATTCCAAATGGATATAGTCTTTTTGAAGTTACACATTTGTTTTGAAACATAGACATGGAAAATCGAATAATGTTGATGTGTTAATTTAGAGGATAATTCTATTGAATACTTTGTCAATTGAAGTTGTGAGCTTGGAGTTTTGAAGGAACTGTATGAAGAGGACAAAATGTTTATGAAAGACTGGAAGGCATGCAAAGTACCTTGGCATATTGATGGAACTTCGTATTTGGATTTCCACACCTAGGAAGGATTCTTGTTTAATATTCAAAGTTTCTAAATTCTAGGGAGCTCATTTCACCTGAATATTTTGAAATAACTACATAGTGGAGGTTTGGATGGAAATTTTGGTGTTTACAAGACCACAAGGTTAGTGAAGGAGAGATAATTTTTACCTAACATCAACAAGGATGTTAAGAGAATTTGTTGAGTGTTATAGAATATAATAAATGATGAAAGGAAGGGTTCATAACAGAGGACTATATACTTTATTTCCAGTACCATAGATATCTTGGGAAGATGTAAGTATGGAATTAAAGTTGATACATAGTAGATAGAATTTTGAAGATGGCACATTTCATGCCATGCAAGAAAACTAATGATGCTACTAAAGTGAAATTTTTGTTCTTTTGCGAAATTGTGAGATTACATGGATTGCTAAGAAGTATCACTTCTAATAGAGATACCCAATTCCTTAGACATTTTTTGAGAGCACTTTGGAAGAAATTGGGTTCCAAGTTGTTGTACAGTTCCACATACCATCTGCAAATGGAAAAAGAGAAAAGAGGTGGTTAATTGGAGTTTATGGAATTTATTGAGGATTTTGAGTAGAGAAAGACCAAGACAATGGGATTTGGTTTTGGATCATGTGGAATTTACTTTGGTTTGATCAATAATTTTTTTGGAAAGATTCCATTTAATATTTTTTATTACATGCCACCAAGGAAAGTGGTGGATTTGGTTAAATTTCCAAATCTAGAAGATAAAAGGAGTGTTGATGCAAGTGATTTTGTAGAGGACATGTAGGAAAAGCATCAATAGGCCAGACAAAATATGAAATAAATAAATTCTAGATATAATTAATGTGTAGATATATGAAGGAAACATAAGGGTTTTGGAGAAGGAGCGTTGGTGATGGAACATTTAAGGAGATTATTAGGCCCCATAAATGTCAAGTTTAATTTGCATTCTCACCTTATGCTTACTCATGGTTTTCATTGTTATTACTATCATTTTGCACAGATTTTGGGTTAGTAGCTTAAACTTGTAGCATGAACACATAAGTGTTCATTATTTAACCTATTTCCTTTATTTCAATAAGATTTGCATCAACATGATTATTGATGATGGTGTTTGTGTTGTTCAAGAATGCATATGAAATAACGATCAAAGATACACATGCATCAACAATTAATTGCACTTAGTTATGTTCTTGTACTAGCACTCCTACACTAGCATTCCTGCATTAGAGAGCAACCATTTTGGGGCTTCGACATTTTGGCACGCTTCCAGGGAAAACCGAGGAAGGTTATTATCCAAAATGATTTTCTAACACCTTCCCATGAATTGGATTGCACCCAGGTCACACATGTGGGTCTCTAGAAGAAATCAACAAATTTGCTCAAAATCCACAGAATTTTCAAAATGCCAAGTTTGACCTCACTTTTCGTGTAGCTGGAGGGAAAACTCGAAACTATGAGAAAATGGGTTTTTTAAAAATATGAAAAAGTTATCTGTAAGAAAAGCTATTTCTCAATATTCACTTTGGTTAAAAATTTACACATAGGTCCTTGAAGCAGTTTTATAAAAATACACTATTTTTCCAGAATTCTAGAATCTTGCCCAAATTTGCAAAAAGAGCCAAATATCCAATAGTGGGCACATTTTCCAAGGAGATGGAGTTGGATTAGAAAAATAAAAGAGAGTTTTGTTTTGAAAATATGACAAATTAGGTTCCTTTCAAACAATTTTCTAAAATTCACCATGGTTAGGAAGATATCTAAATATCTTTGAGGCCAATTTATTAAAAATATGCAATTTTCCAGAATAAAGGAAAATGACTGATAGAGTCAAAATTCGCCTTGTAAATTTTATAAATGGCTTATCCATGGTTTATGTGAAGGGAGGAGATGCTAGTATAGCTTCATTTTGCTTCTTTGGAGTTGGATCATATGGCTTGGGAAGTAAAGAACTTATTCAATTTTAATAAAAGACTTCTAATGCCAGTTTCTTTCTCCAAACCTATTGTTTTTAATGATCATTTTCATTCTGTAATTTGATTTAATTTTAAGAGAGTGAGAGATGGATGGTTTCGGCCCAACTAACCAAGCTCACCATCCCTCACTTTAGATTAGTTTTCAATCGTTAGAAATTAGCAAAAGTTGTGTTGAATGATGATTTTCCGTATATGAATAGTTTCTTTGATATACTTGCATGACTTAGAACATTAAAAGATTTTTTCCTTTTATATTTGAGTAATGATCTCATCATGAATCGTTAAGGACTGTGTTAATGAAGCATGAAGGATGTTTGAATGCGAATTCTGAAACCAATTCAATTTAAATTGTGTAATCTTGCATTCAATACTTATATAGAGTTATTTTGTACTTAGACAAGTTTTGTAATATCATGTTTTATATGAATGTCTAGTGATAATAAGACAAGTTTTAATGGTTGTAGCTTAGTTAGAGTTGAAGTATGATTCGATTGAGAGTTGTAGGTTAATTCTTTTCATGGAATAGGCTTTCTAAGTTTATTTGTTGTAGTTTTAAATTAGAATAAACTTTGATTTCTAAATGTGTGAGAACATTAATTTGAAGTTTTTGGTTTCCTTTGAGTGATTGAGAGTTGAATGTTAGGAAAGATAAAAGACTAGTTTGAATTCTTTTTGGTTTGCATCCTAGGACTTAGACTTAGTGATTAGATTTGATTTTGTTGGATTGTCTATTTTCCTTAGTTTATAATTGCTTGGATTAGAATTAGTTTTCTTTAAGATTGAAATTATCATAAGCTTGATACTTAATGGTAATTAGTCTTGTTTGATTTCAGATTTCTAAATTTTGTTGTTTGGATTGTAGTTAAGTCTTATTTGCATTGAAATTAAGTTTTGATTTATTTACTTTACTTAAATTGAGATTAAAATTGTTTAATGATTTGTATTTTGTACTTAATTCAGGAATAGGAATAGGAATCAATTTTAGACTTCAACGTGTTGGTTTAGGTTAGATGCTCTAATCCTGTATTAGCCGCTCTTATGCCCCTAAGTTGTATGGCCACAGATTGATAATTTAATGTTCGAATTATAACACATATAGTTTCCCCAACATTTTTGGCATTGTTGTCAGGGAGGTGCTAAAGGGATTGGAATGTAGTTGTTGTGTGGTGGGGATTTTGCAGTACCATCAAAGGGCAGAGAGTGTATGGTAAGACATGAGTGAAGAGCCATGCATCCACTATGGTGGGGTTGCTCCAAAGTTTGGTTGTCCAAGTAAGTGAGGATTTCAAGTTTGGTGAGTTTTATTGCAATTAGTAGTTTTAATTCATTTAGATTAAAATTTCAAGCTCTTTAAAGATAAAACATTTTGGGCGCTGTAAGAACCCCCTATATATGCTAATACATGTGATGATAGAATCTACCATTTGGCTTGTTAAGAACAAGAAAATGGTATTTTGGGGAATCATTCAATGAGGATTTTTGATGCTGCTATAGAGACATATAAATCATCTGATGAAGAACTCACAAGTTTAGAATTTAATATTTTTTCTTGAACATAAATTTGGTATTATTAAATCTTTGATTGAAACATTGGATGATTTATGGGAAGAACATAAAAAGGATGAATAATCATTGTTGATTTATTGTGCCAATTGTAGAAAGAAGCACTTCCTTGGAAAGTTCCCACTTAGCGGTATGAAAGTTTGCAAAATTTGTGAGGATGGTCATGCAACTGAACATTGCCCATCACTGCCACGATTACTAAAGGTACTCCAGAAATCAAGTAAGGAATTGAATCAACCACCATTTATAACTCAAAACTTATCACCATTTAATACTTGGACTAATGATTGTTATCCTAAGGAGGTTCCTCAACAGATTTATAATCTTGTTGTTCCATGGAAAAATTATAATTCTCCTCGAATTGAATATCCTACTTCATGGCCATAGTGGCCCTCTCCTTGGACTTCTTATTCGAGTCAAATATCCCCATGGCCTCAAGAATGGTTTAGAGCCTTTTCCCTAGGGCAGTCTTTCATGAAAACTCAACAACAATCACAATTTCCACTCAATGTGCCATCAAGTTATCATCCCTCATGGTCTCAATTACCTGTGCAACCTTTCTGTTGGCATTATGATACGAGTGTTGTCCTTGATGGAAAATAACTCATAGGCCAGTTCAGATTTGATAAAGGGAAACTCACATTGTAACAAGTCAATTCAGAGGTAATAGGGCAATGGTATAGAAGAACAGGAAGCTGGAATAAAGGACTACAGATTAGAATCAAGAAGTTGAAGAAAAAGGATGTGTTAAGTCAGTTTAAGTTATATACACAGGTTCACCTTATCCAAGCAACGTATACACGTGGGTTCAAAGAACAAAAAGAGCATACGTATGCACGCACTTTCACAAGAGGAAAAGCACATATGGATTGGAAAATCAAGGAAATTTAAGATTAAGGAATACCAAGGGTCAATACCATGGTATTATCCCACAATATTGAGCAGAGTAACAATTATTTGATCCTATCCAAAAATACCATAGGTTCTAAGTGTTGTTTTGGTCCAAAGTATTGAGAAAGGCCAAAAACTAGATAAGGAGGAGAAGATCAAAGGACCAAGTGTGAAAGTGAAAGGGTTTCTCAAGAATACTTCTATCTAAAGTATATTTCATGTTGCAAGGGCTATGATTATGATATGATCTGGAATATTTTGTGCACCTTGGATACAATGTTGGATTAGGATCATGAGACCTGAAATGAATTATCATTGTATGATCTGATATTGGTTGGGCTAGATCTAATTTCTTACGCATGCTTTATTCTTTAAATTTCATGATCTGGGTATATCTGAAGTCTGGAATAGAAATGAAGTTGTAATTTAGTCTTTGCATATCTATATGCTGGTTCACCCTGGTGAAGGTGCATATACACGTAGGTTCAACTCTTCCAAGTAGCATATGAAAACAAAAAAGCATGTTGTTTAGAAATGATTGATCTATTTGATAAGTGTTGTTGTTTTACTGGTGTTAGTCAATGATGTCTTCTTAGATCTGAAAGTAGAACTGAACGCATAAGGATATTGAGTTTGGTTGATTGATTGATTAAGTCAGAAGGGTGATCTTTGTTGCTATCTTTTTAGATCTCTGTAATTTGTGTTTGAAAGTTATATATTACAGAGCAATGAAACACATAAAATATTGCAGAAATATAAACATAGAAAACACATAAAACAAGAGAGACATAGATATATGTGGTTCACCCAATTTGGGCTATGTCCATGGAGAAATAGCCAGTCCTTCCTTTTATATTATCCAACAAACTAATTAGATACAACTTACAACAGATCCGTTGTAATTCCCTCTTCTCTCTCGCTCAATCTCCTCTCTCTTCTCGCTCATAATACATATCTACATAAACACAATACAATTCCCTCATATATAGTGAGGGGTTGCCTTCTAGGGAAAAAAACCCTATATTAAACATAACTTCTACCATCATATCTCTACCTAATGAATGACCCAAAATTGACTATGAAATTACAACACTTTACAAAGCAATTTTACATCTATTTTTAGCTTTGGGGGCGTTGCCCCCAATCCCCCCACCAGGAGGGTGCTCCCAAAGGTCGCAGCTGGCCCCCCTGGACCCCCCTACAACGTATATTTTACGGGCGGTGTTGTCGCAACATTACAAACTGGGGTCCAATGTGGTGATACGTGTAAATAAAGAAGATAATCAGGCTCCACACCCAACAATCTCCCCCTTGGAGACTAATTATAGCAACTCCACCGTTGCTTCATTTTCTGGACAATGACTCCACTTTGGACCTAGCTGTTTCTCATCTTCTTCATCATACTTGAAGACCAATTGAAACTGAGAATATTCTCAGTTTCTCCCTAGTTACAACTTTTGTTAACATATATGCAGGATTATGGATAGTCTATATCTTTTCCAGCTTCAACTGTCCATCTTCCAACACTGACCGTATGAAATGGTACTGGAGCTGTATATGCTTAGTCTTTGAATGAAATGTAGAGTTCTTTGTAACATGTATGGCACTCTGGCTGTCACTGTATAACCTGCCCAACTCCTACTTCTTACCCAATTCATCCAGAAACCTTTGTAACCAAATCATTTCTTTACTAGCCTCTGTAGTAGCAACATACTCTGCTTTCATTGTTGAGAGTGCAACAAAACTTTGTAGTTTTGAGACTCAACTGACAGCTGTTCCACCTATAGTAAACACATACCCTGTTGTGCTCCTCCTGTTATCTCTATCACTCGCCATATCTGCATCAACATATCCTTGTAGAGAAATGTTTGAACCACCAAAGCATAATGCTTGATTTGTGGTACCTCTTAAATACCTGAGAATCCACTTCACCATCATCCAATGTTCGTTTCCTGGATTGTTCATGTACCTGCTTACAACTCCCACTACATGTGCAATATCAGGGCTTGTGCGGACCATTGCATACATTAAGTTTCCAATTGCTGATGCATATGGAACTTTAGACATATGAGCCATTTCTTCCTGAGTCTTGGGACGCTCCTCCTTACTTAATTTGAAATGGCTAGCCAAAGGTATACTAACTAGTTTTGCATTCTACATATTAAACCTTTTCAACACCTTTTCTATGTACTCACTCTGAGACAATGTTAATTTTCAATTTTTCCTCTCTCTAGTTATTCGCATACCAAGGATTTGTTTTGTAGCACCCAAATCCTTCATTGCAAATGAGTTCGCCAATTTTGTTTTGAGCACATTTATTTCCTGCATGTTAGAACCTACAACAAGCATGTCATTTACATACAATAACAATATAATATAGCTGCCATCATTTTGCTTTTTGAGATAAACACAATGATCAGAGTGACATCTAGTATAACTCTGTTCAGGCATAAACCTATCAAATTTTAGATGCCACTGCCTTGGAGCCTGTTTTAAGCCATACAAGCTCTTCTTCAATATGCAGACTAGTTTTTCCTTACCTTTTACCTCATATCCTTGTGGCTGTTGAATATATATCTCTTCCTCCAAATCCCCATGGAGAAAGGCTGTCTTTACATCTAACTACTTAAGATGAAAATATTCAGCTGCTACTAGATAGTTCTGATTGAAGTCATTTTAACAACAGGAGAAAATATTTCATCAAAGTCTATACTCTTTTTCTGTGCAAACCCTTTCACCACAAGTCTAGCTTTATACCTTTTTCTACCTCCATCTTCTTCCTTCAACTTGTAAACCCATTTGTTTTAGCTAAAGGCAACTTGACTAAGTCCCAAGTCTGGTTATGTGCTAAGGAGTCCATCTCTTCTTTCATGGCTTCCTCCCACTTCTTCCTGGTTTCTATCTGCACTGCTTCTTCATAACATTCTAGTTCACCAGAATAAGTCAACAGTACATAATATAATGAAGGAGAGTATCGTTCAGGGGGTCTACTTATCCGGGTAGATATTCTGACACCACTTTCAGGTGTTTAAGGTGCTTGTTGCTATTGTGGTTGTTGTTCTGGCTGTTGATCCTTATGATTTTTAGGCACCATCACTTTTTTTGTGATCTCATCAAGCATTGTGTATTCTCTGTTCTCTTTTTCTTGTTTCTTTTCCTATAGTTGATCCTTATACAAAAAAATTTCGTTGAATATGACATCTTTGCTCCTAATGATTTTGTGTTTTGCATAATCATAAAAGCGATAACCAAAATCATTAACACCATATCCAATAAAAGTACATTTCTTTGATTTTTCCTCAAGATTTGTTCTATTTTTTTTATTAATGTGGACAAAGGCTTCACAACCGAAAGTTTTTAAAAATGAGTAGTTTACCTTTTTACACGTCCATGCCTCCTTTGGGATACCACCATCCAAGGAACTTGAAGGCCTTATGTTTATTAGATAAACAACAGTATCTACAACATCTGCCCAAAATTGTAAAGGCAATCCTGCATGCAATCTCATGCACCTTGCACACTCCATGATTGTCCTATTCATCCTTTCTGACACACCATTTTCTTGTGGTGTTCTTGGAA